>JASAMZ010007937.1:22500-60418 GCA_030248115.1 Linhomoeus sp. GSCO2_2 | reverse complement strand
CCGCAGAAGGCAACACACACATAGTTGCGATCCAGAATTGGGTCAGGGCCGGGGGGGGGGGTGGTCTTTGGGGTTTTGGGGGGGGGGGGGGGAGGTCTCCGGATCAGGAATCCGTTTCCGGAAATCCCGTCCTGATGGCCAAGGTGGGGGGGGGGGGGGGGGGTAACCCCCCCCCCCCCCCCCCCCCCCCCAAATCGCACCTATGCCACACACTGTTATTGACATTTGATTTTGCGACAAAAGCGCTTTAGAGTGTCACTACGCATGGCAGAGTTGTCGCTGTGAGACCCGAAAGTGTATTCGCAGGCACTGTATGCACTGGCAGGCGCACAGCATCAAACCATTCTGGATCTATGTCAAATGTCTTTAGATCTAGCTGAAATCTCCTACTGGCTAAACCCAAATGTCTACGTGCTAAACCCAAATGTCTATTGTGTATTTACAGGCATGGGAGCTGGTGCGACCCTAAATGCAGGCACTGGCAGGGCCACAGTGTGAGATCTAACTGCAATATCCTGCGGTGCGCTGAATTCGATGATTGCGTTATCTCCATCATGCTCTGCAGATTACCATTGAGATTCTCCTACGGGCTAAAGACTCTAGTCATTTACTCAGCGGTGAGAATTCAAAACTAACCAATCGCGCCTAAGTCGGTTTCTTGAGTCCCAGTGTCTCCAAGTAGCGTTTTCTGGCTACGCTAGCGATACTGAGAATCATAAACGGATTCATCCAGCTGAACACGTCGCTAACGATGGACCTGAAAGTACTCATCTCAACGCACTTGTACAACTAAAACAATATACCTACCTACAACCGATTCGTGAATACGGCAATTTTCGTTTGAAACGTTTACCAAAGCCCGTGCGTTACGGGATCGTAGACCGGCTTGGCCGCCCACAAGGCTCCCACAACGAAATAGGCGAACTGACAGGCGAATGTGCCGCCCCCAGCAATCAACAACTTCACTTCCACCGGACTGATATGATGCGCTTGTTCAGTGGCTATGACGACCACGCGACCTCCTACAGGCATCTGCTGGAGGGAATTGTTTGGAGAGTCGACCTGCTGTGTAGCGTTGAGTAGGCTCTGAAAGTGTGTATGTACCTATCACCTGACTGATTCGGTTGTAGAACAAATAGCCAAAGGCGATGGCGTAAGTGACAGTAGACACCACAGTGCAGAGAAGCAAGATTGCCATGATGACCAAGCTGTAGATTTCCTGAAACCGTCAACATTGCTGTTTCGATTGACTGAAATCCGCCTGCGTCTAGACACCTTCGAAAATGCAGCAGAAATTTGCGTTTTCTAGACTCAGTTTCCGTGCAAACTGTCCAGCTGAAATATACATACAAGGAGCGTTCAAGTGCAACTTGCTCTACAAGGTTGTTCTTGCTTTGAAATAGCTTTTCAGTTTTAAAAAGATTAGAATCCTGTCCTAGAACTTCCACCCGAAACGGCGATCTAAGCTCGAAAAATCCCTGTCCAGTGACGTTGTTCACGCGAATTTCGTAGCCAAATAGAATGGCGCCGCTTCATGAGGGAAGGGTTTCGCACCAGTTGAACGCTATCGTCTTATGTATGTAGTTCACTTAGCGCTTGCGAACTTCACGCGACACTGCAGCACCCACATACCATCAAATATTTCGCATATCGAACTTACAGTGTACATGAAGACTTATGCAGGTGAAGGCAAGTGTGTTGCATACTGTAGAACTGTTTTGAAAGCTGCGGTGCTCATACTGATACCTTTGCCTTTCCGGCCTAAAATATGTACTTTTGGGCGTGCATCTATATATCTCATGTATTGTAAGTTACAGCATTGTGAAAAGAGGGGCGAAACGCTTGCCCAAGGGGGCGCATATCGCCAGAACAACAATTGCGACCACTCTCATTGTCCTAGCACCGAACACCTGACAACACAACGCAGTATTTGAGTATACATATGTGTAGACAATAAATTTGCCGAGCTCACTTCATCAACGCTCTTCTTAGACAGAACCGAAACGCAGCGATTGATGCCCATGACGCTGACAAACTGAGGACAACTGATTTGCCGAGCCCAGGAATTTTACACTCATCAGACGCATCAAATTCATTCCATTTCAGGCAGAAGCAATTGATTCCACACACTGAGCCATGAATTGTGCAACATGTACCTGTCACACATGTAGTAATAACAACAACGCGAAATCAGCATTGCTAGTTTTCGGCGAAACAGTTGCCATGTGTTGATAAGGTAGAGATCCCAATATGACGATGGAGGCAGCGCAGACAACAAAACTGTTGCTGAGAAAGACAGAGCAAAATGTGCATACCGCATTTTAGTGTCGAAAGCAAAGTAGATGATACCAACCTGAATATTTGGTCGACCCAAAATCCCCAAGTAGGTAGCTTCATAAACGCGTACATGACAACAATTGAAACGCAGTCTCCAAAGCCTAGCCATCTGCAGATACTGTAGAAGCTTGACTGGAACGGGTGTTCGCAGCGTTTCTTGACCAGTACGTAGAGAAAAGAGAGGTAAAAGAGCGTCGCAGGGACGACGATCACCAGAAGGACCAAGTCAAGCGGTTTGAAGACTTGAGTGAACATTAGTCTCCTTCAAGATAATCGGAGAAATGTTTCTGCTTCTTACCGTAAATACTCTGATAAGCCCTCCTCCCCTTCTCCAACTTCAGCGCCATGCCGTAGAGGGCAGAGGTCAGGAGGGGGGGGGGGGGGGGGCTTATTGGAGTATTCACGACAAGTGGGATGCTCTTACGCGCTGCACATAGGCCCAATCTAGGTGGTAGGTCTCCTGTGCCCACCCTGCCACCCTGTAGACTTCAGCGGACGACCCAGTTTCTGCTTGACTCCACTGTGGTCGCAATGAGAACGTTGCGAAGATCTGGGGAGATCTCACGTCGCAACATTCGCAGATTGCTTTCGGCTACTGCTGTTGCCTCCTGCTGAACAATGTGCAGGTACAATGCTAATAATGATGGGAGCGGTCCTGCTCTATACCGGTACACCGAGAAACAGCAGAAATGTGCACGCACAAGGTATGTAGGAATGGTGAAAGGCCCCACCGCATGCACTGTGCCATCTCTGAGTGCTTGCCAGTGAACATATGGAGACTGTCGCACGAGTTGGCCGATTGACGTTGTCATGGAGAATGCGGATCCTAACAAGCTGTTTTAAAAAAGTGGAGTTGTTTTATTTATCATGAGTGGTCTGTCTGTGAGTATTCTAAAGTGGAAGAGTAAAAGGTGGATGCTTTTGTAAAGTATTTCGAAGCCTTTCCGATATGACGCGCACCCGCCCGGAGTCCACTATTCATGCAATCATGCGCTACTTCTGACACGCTCCTTTCTGAGAAGTTCTTGCAGTGCAACATTGGAATCGCCCGGGATTAATTTTTTAGCTAGACACACGTATTTCTGAGCCGTTCTTGTAAGGCAACATATGTAGGGATCGCGCGGGATTAATTTTTTAGCCCACAAAATTGTTCATAAGTCAGGAGTTAAAAAACAAACGTGTTTCTTTAGGAATGAGTGTCCAACAACTCCCACAACGTAAGCTGTCGAACGGTCGAACGAACGTCGCTCTACAACGTAAGACGAGCGAGTTAGAGCCGTAATTGTAAGATATGCGCTCCCGGTAGGCGGATATCTACAGGCGATTGGCCTAATCTAGCGCGAAGCTTAGAAAGGTGGGTCGCCGGTTCTTCTCTTCTGGCGCGTGCCTTCTCGCTCGGCGCTCTGTTCCATTCCACTGTGAGGCGAATACAGCCAAGTTCGACTCACAGTTTCCGTTTTCGGATTTTCGGAACAGCACTTCACTTCGCCAAAGCAAAACCGAACGACCACGAGGCAGCACTTCTTTAGAGAGCGAATTCAGGAAGCTGCTACCTTACGAATGCTTCGAATTCGCGACGCAACTGCGAAGGGGCGACGAAATTGGGCGCGAAACTAAACCGCAAAAGACAGGCCGCTCGGCGCAACCAATCAGCAACGAGCGCACACGCCGAAGCATAGGCGATTGCACCGCGCAATATCGATCGGCGGAGGAAATAACGCCTTACTGCGTTGCGGAAACAAAGAAACGACAAACAACGAAACACACAATCGCGCTAAGACAACGACGACACAACGGCGCGCATACGGCGGCACTGGCACTGGCACGGGCGACAGAAACAGTGCCAAACACACACGAACACAGCAAAAGGGCGACGAAGAGGTACATATCCCGCATAATAGTGCTCAAAACGTTGCGATGTCGATTTCCATGGTTCGTATTTCACTAGTTGGAAAAATTTATGCAGTCGCATGAAAGAGCACGTTGAGACCTTTCAAATGACGTGTCGAATATCGCTCTACGACGCAAGACGGGCGAGTTAGAGCCGCTCTGCGTTTTAGACCTTTGGGTTACTGTAACTCGCGAAATTCAAACTTTTGAGTCGCAACTCCTCTTAGCGCATGATCAGTGAGTCAAGACCTATCGAGACATACCTAGCGACACAGCCGTGAGGAATCAATGCTGCAGTAGCAAAGGTCACAAGGAGGAGGGAGCAACTTGTTTCGAATTTCGAATGAAACCGTTAGTTGTCTTGTGCAGCTCAAAATAAGTTGAACGAGATGAACGGTGTTTCTCCCAGACAACAGCGTGTGTCTTCTCAACCGGCCGCTAAATTTTCTTTCCCTAGCAGGTTTGGGGCCGGGTAGGGAGGAAGGGCGAAAATGCCCTCTAACCCCACTCATCCCTATGTGACGTCACAGCGGGCGGCCGATAACAAGCGCGCGCGTCCACTCCATCCCTCGCTCGCTGCTCTGCGCTGCTCTGTACACAGGAGCAGTCTATTGCTTCCATGCAAACGTTCGGAAGCAGAGCCAGGAAAAGTACTTACACGATATACAGCACGATGACCAAAGAACGTGCATGAGTGGTAGCAATTGGACAGTAGAGACGCTGATTCGCATCCTTGTTCATGAAAAGTGCAATAAGCTCTGTTCTCTTGGATACTGTTCTCTAGATTTCTGGGCCGCTGTTTCCACTTGAATTGAGTCTTCAAGGCGCGAGGAGGTTTTGAAGGATTGCAGGTGTTTCCTTTGATGGCCAGAGGTCTGTTGTTTTGGCGGCGAGAGACAGACGTACGTTTCAGGCGCAGAGTCAGTAAACTTGTGCACCAAATTGTTGAATTGTTCAGTGCCGAAGCAAACTGTCTTGTTCCGATTCGAGTGCTGGCGGAGGTAGTCCTTCCCTAATCGGGCCTCTTGCGGATTCGCAAAGCGTAGCGCGAATGTCCACAACAAACGTCGCCAGCACTCAAGTTCGTCTTCCGAGGTGGCCATGGGTATGACTCGTATGACTGCTTCGTCCACGCAAATCTTCTACTTCCATTGGGCAAACAAGACGAAATGACCTCGCAAGAATCCCATAAGTATGTGTATGTCAGTGCAAGCTGTGTCGTCGTGTGTCACTTAGGCAGTGCCAAATATTGTGCTAAGATCTCAGCGCACGCCGCAGAGCAGCGAGCGAGGGAAGGGGTGGACGCGCGCGCTTGTTATCGGCCGCCCGCTGTGACGTCACGTAGGGATGAGTGGGGTTAGAGGGCATTTCCGCCCTTCCTCCCTACCCGGCCCCAAACCTGCTAGGGAAAGAAAATTTAGCCAACCGGCCGCCGCCGCTTGACTAATGACCTAAATGCAAATAGACAGTCGCAGAGGCGCTTGGGCGTCACGTCTGCTGACCCAACGCAAGGTACAGTATCGAGATCGACGAAGGTTTTGTGCCCCCCCCCCCCTGGATTTGCCGGCGCCATTTGAGGCCCAGTTTTAGTTGGTGGAAGGACGCTTGGGGCAGTTTCTGCCTTGCCCCGCTGTGTAATGGCTTCGTTCCTACACTATTGTATGCACGCTCAACGAGCGACGCCCATCGCATCGATAGTCGATTATGATTGAGCCGCGGGGTTAACCGAAGTTAATTCACACAAAGTTAAAACTTCAAAGTTTCTTCTGGACGAAACCGCCACAGAACATAGTACCGTAATCCAATCGCCAAGCCAACCCTTGTTTGCGTGTGGCGCTCGCCGCAGGTTACGGTATGCAAAAGTCGAGCAACAAGTCTGTTACTCCGTCTTCGATTCGGCGTCACTCTCTGCAAATATAGGGGGTGCAATCAAACGCTCTTTATTGCGCTCCGACCGACGGACGCAATTGCGTCGATTCTCCGCGCGCGCGACTGAAGCGCAGAGAGGGCGCACGCTCGGCAACAACAACAACCGAAAAAGTCATACAAAAGTGTCTCTCGTTGGCATGGCAGAGTGCAATCCGGTTTTCCCGCCTGCCGATAGTGAGGAAGGCTCGATTATCCACCGATCTCGTTTCCGGTCGACATCAATATCAGTCCAAAATTGCGCCCGTAACTGTCGTCGCCGCCGCCGTTTGATCCGCATTTGATTTGCCTCTGCTGCTATAACGAAGGAAGGAAGGAAAGAGAAGGGAGTCAGCGATGACAGTTGCGCCTCTTTGGAGCGCCGCCGTCGTCGTCGCTCTCTGTGAGTTCTTGAGATTGTGGCGCTTTCAATGCAGTGCTCTGGATACTGGCGCGCGTGAACTGTCACTTGTGTTGTTTCTGGATTACACGTGTTATTGAGTCATATAGATAATGTTATGAGTTGTTCAGGGGCGACAACTGTCCAGAGTACATTGTACGACGAGTCTCTGAAGACGGATTGTGACGCCGGCAATAATGTGGGCTCTTTCAAAGCCCATTCCGGGACTCTGGCGCAAGTGAAGGCGGCTTGCGAGGTGACTGTTACTGTGTGGCACTTATTTTCGTAGTTCAAGGCTTTGTTTGCGATACTGACTGATGACACACCGCCAAGGCGTGAACTCTACAAACGGAGGGCATATTACACAAGTCGTAAACACGTAGCCTAGTTTACAGTATGTCTACCCGTGTTTCTTCAGCAAGTAGTACTTTCAAAATGCATTATTATTGTTTGCCGCACAGTGCCTGCAGTGAGCACTTCGCTCGGCCGTCTTTCAGACCGACTGCAGCGCCAATTCCGCGTGCAAGGGCTTCATAATTCCCACCGACTCACTCAACGGCTGCTGGCTGAAGCCGGCCAAACAGAGCTGTGGATCGGACGCTAATCGAAACGCCTACTACGCCAGTGAGTGTCTCAATCTGATCCGTCCTTAGCGTAGATGGTCAAAAGAGTCGAATGCGGCCCCTCCCATTTGCCAGTCCTGCTGTCTACGCCACTGAGACAGTTTTGATCGAGCTTTCGCGGGCAGATAAAATGCTTCCAATGCAGCGCCCCACCCCCCCCCCCCCTTAATATCTTTGAGTTCCCGAGCTCGGCGCTGATCTCTACAGGCAGAGTGCAGCCCTTATGGGTTATTCCACTTGAACTTAAATGTAACTGGACCTCAATTACTTGAAAACGGGCGAATTCAATTGCTTCGCAATGCCATCTGGCGAGTTGCGACGGCAACGTAGCACTGTAGCTAGCAAGGAGTAGGAAACGAAGTTCGTTCAGTTCCTAGCACAGATACTGACAGCAAACAAGCACTGCTTGCTTGGAACCGAAGGTTGTCACGGCTGCCCGCTACGACGAGCAGCTGAAGACCGATTGTGACGCTGGCAACAACGTGGGCTCTTTCAAAAGCCATTCAGGGACATTGGCGCAAGTGAAGTCGGCTTGTGAGGTGACTGTTCTGTTGCAAGTTAGCCGGTGTACTGTACTTCCGAATTGTCGCGCTGTACCGGAAAGTGCCAATGGAAGTATGTACAGTACGTAGTGTCTGTAAGCCACCACTATTCGGCACTGTCGTAAATACGTCAATACGCCCCCCCTCCCTCTTCTTCAGGCCGACTGCAACGCCAATTCTGCGTGCAAGGGCTTCATAATTCCCACGGACTCACTCAACGGCTGCTGGCTGAAACCGGCCAAACAGAGCTGTGGATCGGACGCTAATCGGAACGCCTACTACGCCAGTGAGTGTCGTACTCTAAGGTTTTCACATCTTTTATACTGCTTTATACTTGGTGCGGCGCCGTCCAGAAGTGGGACTATTTCACATGGCCTACCACGATTGTGTCAATCCTCTCAGTTGTAATATTGAGAGCAGCCAGAGTGCCTTGGATCACCAATTTTCATTCAGTCTTATACAATTTTGATGCCTACTTTGATGCTCGACAGTCAATAGTTTTGCCGATTTCCATTCACTTGTGGTGTTGCTACAATGTGCGCAAATGTACGTATCGCGCTAGATAGTGGAATTTATGTACTGTGCCACAAGTTGGAGGCCTACCACTATTGTTTCGATGTACCCAGATACCCTACCACTATTTGGTTGGAGATCTTTATTTATTCGGCACTTAACGGAAGTGCAATTCCGAGGGCCGGCCGGCTTCGACGTCGACGCCGACGTGCGCCAGTTCGCGCCCATCTGGCGCTTCCACCACAAGGAGTCCTTCTATGCCTCCTCCATCGAATACTTCGCCGACCGCACTTGGCTGACCGACCAAAGCGAAGCCAGAGTCACCTCGAAGGGCTGGAGGGCCAATCTCTGGAGCGCCACCTTCGTCAGTTGGAGACGCCTTCTTCCCCCCCCCCCCCCCCCCCCCCCCCCCCCCCTCCAGACCGCTCCCTCCCCCTCCCCCTCCTTCTCTCCCCTTCCTCCTGCCTCGCCCCTCCCCATCCTCTCTCTCCCCACTGCTCCCTCCTCAGAATTTGGGCGGCTCCAATAACGGCAAGGGCTACTACTTGGTGTCGAAAGAGAAACTTGCCACCTGCCTGACGCAAGCCCAATGGATGCACGGCCACTCCAACAAGCGCGCCCCAACCAACGTTCTGGTGCACCCCGAGCAGAATGGACTGCGCAAGATCCAGTATTGGCTCTTCTTCCCCTACAACGAGGGCAAGCACCCCTGCTTCGGTACTACAAGAGGACGTTTGCGTTTCTTCTTTGTCGGTGCCCAAGTAGCCAAGACCCCTTGGCTTACAGGTGTGCAGACGCGCTTCGGCTGCGCCGGCCCTCGTCATCACGTCGGCTACCACGTGGGCGACTGGGAGCGCGTCCAGGTCACCCTCAACGCCGACGGTGCGCACTTCACTCCTCCGTATACACTGACAGGCGGCATTTCTCATACGCATCCATTCCAAAACGACTCGAGCATTTTGGGATGGTGGTGGCGCAGCTTTTGAGACCACGAGAAGGGGGGGGGGGGGGGGGTGGTGGAGAAAGATGTGGCAAAATAAGATCAAAGATTCAATGAGTCAAGCGCCAACCCAGTGTTTCGACTTCGAGACCATCCTGGAGCAGTTGAATTTCAGCGTCTAAGCAGAAATAAGTGTATTCTAACAGTCCCGGGGGGATTATTTTTGGAAACTAAAAAGTTAGTAAGTCCCAGGAGAGCTATTCGAGACGGGAGAATCATTCTGAAATACTGTAAATACTCCACACCTCGTCCGTCTCCAGCATATGACGTAGAAGTTGGGCGAGGGGAGGGGGCTTATTGGTGGTAGAACTCTAGAAAACCACCGCGCCAATGTCTTTCAGGCCAAATGGCGGCGGACTGCCAGGGGTGCGGCATCTGCTGGAACGCGCACGGCGACGCCCACTGCCTGTCTGTGGCTGACTCCATCAAATACCTGGCGGCGGCGGGGGCCGACAGGCGCGTGGTCGGCTACGTGGCCAAGGGAAGTCACGGCACCTACAGGGACTCTGGAGATCACACCTACCGGGTGACCTACAAGATGGGAGGGAACACGGTTGGTACAGAGTGTGTGAGAAACAAGGGGGGGGGGCTCTGTTGTGCGTCAACCTTGCCAATTGACCAGTGCGTCCATTGTTCCAAGTTCGTAAATTGCTTTGTTCTTGTTGGCTCCAGGGGGTCCAAATACAAATAGTTTTGCTCTTGTTCTTGTCCTAAACTAAATCTTGGAACATTGTTAATGATTTAAAGAACATTGTTATTGAATTGTTCCAGCCGTATAACCCTCCCTAAATAGCTCTGGTCGGTGCAGTTGCGATAGCAATTATGTAGCTGACTGCATTTTCCGGAGCATTGTTTCTTCGGAACAATTGGACACACTGTAGTTGAGGCTGCAATATGCACCTCGCATACATGTAGGCCATCGTAAGAGGGCGAAGTGGAGCAGAAGGACTCAATAGAACTTAACATATGTGTGTGCGTATAGCATGTTATTGGGTATGTCATGCAAGATGGAACACCGTGGGTCTCGCCTCGCTACGCGCTTCGTTTGAAGTGAGACGTCGTTTCGCAGCATTGCGTAGTCTAACCTTCGCCACAGGTCGGGAAGGCGACGGACGAAACGAGCGACAGCGGTTTCCAAATGGACAGTCGTGAAGACCTCAAGATCATAGACATGTCCAAGCCCCAACCGTGGTGGCTGCGCTACGCGGGAAGATGGGGAGACAGGGAGTGCGGAAAGATGTACAAGGTCGGCGGAAAGGACATCGGCAGGCCCAGGGAGGACGGACCCACCGGACCGACACGTGAGTTGTTTGCGCTGCTACCGTAACCGTACTTTGCAGCACACTCCCAAGAAGAGTGCTACTGAAATAACCCATTTGATTGTGTGTAGTTCCCCGAGGGTTTTACTACCCCCACTTCGTACTGTACCTACTCCTTTGTGCCGTAAGAATTGTTCTGTCTTCGCACAACCATTCTGCCCTATGTCATTCTATTGTTGAAACTGCGTACGTACGCCGCGTTTCAGATTGAGCTGTCTGTCGGTCAAGTCGTCGTGGGTTTGCTGCATTGACAACAAGAAGAGGTTGCAGAAGCAGAAACAACGATTGGCGAGAAAATTATTTCTATTCCGCAGTTCCTGGCCTGTTAGTCTTTTGCAGGGTTGCTTTGGGGCTTGCACTACGATTTTGTGGTGTGTTGTGCGAACGCTGTTGGTGTTGTGTTGACTACAAGTTGTCCTCTACTTTGCCTGTTAATTAATCGAAAGAATCGAAAGGGAAGCACGGAAGTTATATCTCGGACGGAACACTGCTACCGCTACGACACCCCAACAAACCCACATTCAACGTCTGCTTCCGATTTGTGGCGAGCGCCGAGGTACATACGTATGTACAGAGTTTTTTTTTTAAAGTGACTGGTCGGCAACTCGAATAACTTCTACACCGGTGCACCGATTTTGATGAAACTTGAACCAACTTAAGTTCCATATGTAGGAAAGCTCGTGCTAAATTTTTACGGAATTTGGCCACGCGTAGCGACTACGCGACCGCTTGAAAGAAAGTCTACTTTTCAATAGGAGCGCTCTTCCTGGTCGACGAGGAGGTCTTCCTGCAGGACCTCCTCGTCCTCCTCGAGGAAGATCTCCTCGTCGACCAGGAAGTGCGCTCCTATTGAAAAGTAGACCTTCTTTCAAGCGGTCGCGTAGTCGCTACGCGTGGCCAATTTCCGTAAAAATTTAGCACGAGCTTTCCTACATATGGAACTTAAGTTGGTTCAAGTTTCATCAAAATCGGTGCACCGGTGCAGAAGTTATTCGAGTTGCCGACCAGTCACTTTAAGAAAAAAACCCTGTATGTACACCGTGCCAAAAGCAACACTCTCGACGCGTTGTGCTTGTTCAACTTGCAGTCTCGACCGAAAGATGTGGGCTACATTCAATTCAAATATATTTTAAAATTAGATGAAGTCAAACTAAGTTGATAGTATATTAAATTAAATTAAATCAAATCATATTAAATAATATTGAATTAGATTAAATCAAATTAAATTAACTTTGATGAAATTAAATTAAGTCATGGATTCAGTTAAACTATGTTAAATTAGGATGCAAATTAAATTAGATTGAACTAATTAAATTTTACTTAAATTATATTATATCAAAATAAATCAAATGACATTTCATGTAAAAGTGCCTAAAGGCAGACAGATGAATTTGTTCCAGATGTGCAGCATTTAAAAGTAAGAGTATAACAAGCTGCTGTATTAAAAAGCTGAGTTTGTATTCTGAGTGGCATTGTAAAGAGTTGGTATTTACTCGCGAAGTGTAACTAACCGACGACGCAGTTTGTGTACGTGTACCTGAGGTCTGAGGAAATCGTGTTGGTTCAGCTGCTCGACGTAGCGGCCTCCACCGCCTACTACAACGCCCTACTTTAGCCGTAACCATTTGCCGAGCCATTCACCAAGCAAGAGGAGAAGGCGATTTCTTAGAGCTACAAGCGAGTGGACGAGTGGGCCGACATGGTCAGCCTTTTGACCTTGCACATTGACTTCCCTGAAGGGAGAATGCACATGCCATATGCCTACGACGATGCGTACCGGACTACCTCGAAGATGGGAGAAGAAGGGGGCGGTTAAGCGGAAAACTCCGGTACGCATTTCCAACGTGAAGACGTAGCACCATGAAGTTTAGCAAAAGAACTGTGATATTCTTCCGGCGCAATCTCAGGTCGTATAGTCGCTGGGCGAGGGTTCGAATTCGGCGGGTCTACCTGCTGCCGTGCAATGCGTGGGCTGGCCTGGACAGGACGAGATGGCCCTGCGCATCATGAAGAAACTGGAACCACTCTACAGGGTGTTCCACGCAGGGTGGCCAATAGAAATCTAAACTAGTTTCAGTTACAGCTTCAGTTACAATCAGCTAACTAAAACTGAAACTGAATCGAAACTGGCACGGACTCCATAACTGTAACTGAAACTGAAGCTGAAACTCACGGCTTAGTTTCAGTTATTCTGCTAGATCGTACAACAAATGTAGACGTTCTGTTATAATTTTGGTCTAAATATTCAAAGAAACTATCACAAGTGTAGAAATCGCTTCTAGGTGCACTAAATTTTAACCCCCAAGAATTGATTTGAGCAATTCGTCGTGACTTCCTGGACCTTGAATAACTGAAACTCAGTTTCAGTTACTGAAACTGAAACTCGAGAAATGCGTAACTGATATTGAAACTGAGACAAACTCGGCCAGACTCATAATTCTAACTGAAACTGAAACTAGAATGAGTTTCTATTGGTCACCCTGCTTCCACGGTGGTTGCTTCAACTTTGATGAGCTCCGGCGCGCCGCTGCGTTGACCGACTTTGCCGAAATTATTTACATACAAACTACCAAGTGTAACTGTTAGTCACTTGCAAATTAACAGCGCCCTACACTGATTCACGCGTAAATCCGGCCCCAAAACGCTTAAGATGACGATTTCTTTTGGCTCGTCGCCTTGTGGCAGCTACAAAGTTGGTTTAGTTGCAGCTAATTTAGCGCGACTTGTACCACCACAAAGAAGACAAGTTGAGCTTTTGAACGGGCTTGAAACGAACATCGTAGCTTGTAGCACGCTCTCGAAAATTCGAATCAAAGCTATTCTGCAAACCCCTAATCAGGCCCAACCAGCTGCGCTTGCTGCTGCAGGGCCTCCTCCACGAGGGCCGGCGTCTTTGGCGAATTTTTCACTCTGGGGCCGGATTCACGCGTGAATCAGTGTAGAGAGCTGATATTTTGCAGGTGTCTTAGTTACACTTGGTAGTACTTATGCAGGAAATTTCAGCACAATCGGTTGATGCAGCGGCGCGCGGGAGCTCATCAAAGTTGAAACACCCACCGTGAGACACCCTGTACTTGGAGAACGCGCTCAGCAATCGACTGTGAAGGAGAAGATTATGCCGAGATAGTTGACAGGATAGAGAGCGACTTGGGGCAGCACTGGCACGCTCTTTGCGGTAGATACTCCAATCGAATTTATAGCAGCAGCTGCTTGTTTGTGGATTTCAGTTGTGGAAGCAGCATTTGTCGGTCGCGATTCGCAAACGATACGCAAACATTGTGCGTTTTGATCAAAGTTGAATGTGTGAGCGGGACGGCAATACCTCTCGAGGGAAAGCCGAACTTTGTAGCGCCAGAACCGATTGGCTGCTTCCCGAGAATCGCTTTGGTACGGGAATCGGCAGCACACACTCAAGCGAGGCCGCTGATTTGACGGCGGCTAGACGTCGGCGTTATCGGATTTCATTTCACCCAGCAGCCTGAGAACACCCCTTAGTCACAGGCAACGACGCGTATTCATCCCGCCGTGTTGCTCTGACGAGCAAGGCGTGTAAAGGGGAGCGATCACACCGCCTGCAGCGTTGCCATTGCGCGCCACTGCTGTACAGAGGAGCCGGCGAAGACTCCTAGCGTACGGGCACACATCGCTGCATACTGCCTGAGAATAATACATAGAACGGCCTCCATGTCGTCCAAAATCCCCCAACTTGACAAACTGGAGTCGACCGACCGATGCGCCACTGTGCGCAAATGTGCCAGCTTCTACAGAGTTGAGGAGTCATGTAGCGGTACACGCTGGTCGTTTGGAGACGCGTTCTTGTTGTCCGAGGGGCAGATTAGAAGAGACCCAACCAAGCCTAAGTCGGCCTACTTCTGGAAATACGACCAACGAACAAACGCGATTTGTATCACCCGATTCGACACCAAGAAGACGGTCTGGCGCATGGTATGTTCCTAGGTGACGAGTGTCAATTGCGCATCGCAGCTGAATAGCCAACCGGCTCTGGTCAAAGTTGAGTGCTTGTATTCTTGCTGCACCGTATTCCTCCTGCCGGATGCCTACGCTTATGCGCCTCCTCCTTCTCCCAACTTCATGGCCTTCGTGGTGGCGATGGAAGGGAGGCGTTTAACACTTTGTGACGCACACGGACAGTTGAGCGCGTTCCCGATGTTGAGCGAGTTGTCGAAAACGCGCTCAACGCTTAAGCGTAGGCGTAGGGAAAGGCAGTTGTACAAATAACTCGAGCTAGAGAGCACCTAGAGAGTTGAGACCTGTTGCATTTGACGCGTCTAAAATTCCTACATCCGCTAATCTCTTCAGGTCCGCCATCGAACGTCCACAGCGGCCGCACGGACGGATTTGCTCTCGGGCCGCCCACCTCGCCCAGCTGGAGGAGGCCGAGGACCTCGGCGCCGGTGAAAAATGTTGAGCGCATTATTTTGAAATTTGAATATCTCGAGCTAGAGTGGGCCGATCGCGCCCATTCTTGTTGCATTCGACTCCCCGGACTGTTCTGCGTCCGACTATGCCTTCAGCGTCGCCACCGTCCGCTTCTGTGCCATGTTCCGTCAAGTTTCTTCGTTTCAGCTTTCAGGGAGGAAGCAAATTGAGACAAGCGATCTGCCAGAGACTGATGTGAACAGCATACGTTCATCTTGCCAAACACGAGCGATATTCTAGTTGAAACTATGCACCTCCAATAGCAGAGATTCGGCTACACATCTCCCCCACCCCACCCCATAGTTAGGAAAGTTCCCAAATGTCTTCTGAAAACGGTGGAATGCTTTGTCTGCAGCAGTACTTTCTTGAACAGGGACGTGGCCACTACACTAGCCAGGATCGACAGCTAGGAGGGGCAAAAAAAAAACTTTACTGGGGGGCAATTTTTTGCCATCTTAGTGCTAGTATGCACAAATTTAGCGCCGCAGGTGGAAATTTTGCAATTTTTGGTCTTGACATCTCGAAATGTTCACTCTACAGCACCGCATGCAAAAATGTTCACTATTTACAGCTCCCCAGGCAAAATTACAGCTCCGCAGGCATGTGGGGGGAGGGGTGCGGCCCGCGTCTTGGGGGGGGGGGGGGCAATTGCCCCCAATGTCCCCTCCCCCCCCCCCCCCAGCTACACCACTGAGGAAGGGCCACAGGCACCTTTGTATGCATACGTATAGCCGGGGGGGGGGGGGGAGGGTAAGCCCCCCCCCCAAGCTGAAAGTGTACCCCCCCCCCCCCCCCTTACACCTCCCACCCCCCCCCCCCCCCCCACTATTTTCCTCTCCTTCCCTCCAAGCTCCAACCCTTGAATCTTTAGGGTGGTGCCCACTCTCTACGTTCCTTACTGCCCACACAAAGCGAGAGCAATGGAAGGAGGGGCCTGCAAGTCTTGCCGTCAGAGTCCAAAAGATTGACGATCCCTGTGACTGCTGCTAGATCATTGCATGGTGCGCGACTGATTGTGCCTGCTCTTGGATTTCGTCAGTTTGGCAAGATGAACGTATGCTGTTCACATCAGTCTCTGGTGGATCGCTTGTCTCAATTTGCTTCCTCCCTGAAAGCTGAAACGAAGAAACTTGACGGAACATGGCACAGAAGCGGACGGTGGCGACGCTGAAGGCATAGTCGGACGCAGAACAGTCCGGGGAGTCGAATGCAACAAGAATGGGCGCGATCGGCCCACTCTAGCTCGAGATATTCAAATTTCAAAATAATGCGCTCAACATTTTTCACCGGCGCCGAGGTCCTCGGCCTCCTCCAGCTGGGCGAGGTGGGCGGCCCGAGAGCAAATCCGTCCGTGCGGCCGCTGCGGACGTTCGATGGCGGACCTGAAGAGATTAGCGGATGTAGGAATTTTAGACGCGTCGAATGCAACAGGTCTCACCTCTCTAGGTGCTCTCTAGCTCGAGTTACAACTGCCTTTCCCTACGCCTACGCTTAAGCGTTGAGCGCGTTTTACAACTCGCTCAACATCGGGAACGCGCTCAACTGTCCGTGTGCGTCACAAAGTGTTAAGTGGAAACTCCGGTACTACATTGCGAAGGGTTGTAATCTTGTCAGTGTGTTTTACTCCTCGCTCTTGCTGCTGTGTTTTCTCGTACGTACAATCGAATTTATAGCAGCAGCTGCGACCTATGGCGTCGCGCGCCCGAGGCCGGGCGATAATCCCAACTAAGCAATTCCTCTTGTTTGAGGTTCTTCAAAGGGGGCTGCGTGGTCCGTTCGTCTGCTTCGACTGCGATGAAGTTGAAGGGGTGGGAGGGATTCTCAACGTCTTCAACTGCTGCTTGGACGAGGTCGATTGCTCCGTCATCACCTGCTTCTGGTTTCCCTACTATGTCGACCATGACGAGGCTGAAACGGAGGTAATGCATAGGTGTACCTATATGTTGCATCCACTTTCCGCAATCCAGCCAGATTGCGCAATCTGGAGGGTTTCCATCCAGACTGCGCAGTATGGCGCGTTCTGGAGGACGGCCCCTCCAAACCGCACAATCTCTGGTCGGCGGGGCTCAGCAGGCCTGAGCAGGAGGTGAATTAGATGGAGGAGTGTTCATCCCACTTACAGTTTGCACTAAAACTCTGTCGACGTCGCGCCTGGCGGGTCGAAAACTGAGGCTTAGCGCGACCACCAACTTCAGGGCGCGCGGAGCGCGCCCTGAAGTCGGTCACCGGTCGCGTTAAGTCTAAGCTTTGACCCGCCAGACTGCGACGCCGACTAGACTCTTGTGATCCGTTTCTGGGCGCAGGGCGAGCCTAAGCATAACCTGATTTGGAAGGAACAACTTCCTGGCAAAAGAATTATACGTAAAAGTTAAAGAATTCAACGTTCTAGCAGCTGATTGCACATTCTGGAGGGGCTGCCCTCCAGAACGCGCCATATTGCGCAGTTTGGAGGGGCACCCCTCCAGATCGTGCAATATTGCACATTCTGGAGGATTGCGCCGTCCGGATGCAGCATATGTACAACAGGGTGTCATCCTATATACTAAGCGCCATAGAGTTTGTTTGTTTGTTTGTTTGTGTGTTTGTTTGTTTGTCCGGCCATTTTCTCTTGACACAGTTGACGGATCCTGGAGATCTATAGCTTAAACTGACCGTCGTTGGCTGGAAGGAATCCCCTCCTATTTTAAAACTTTTGTAAATTACTAAATTCCACAAAATTCACGAAAATATCGACTGCACAGTACATTCTGAGCACTAAAGAGTGCCTACTGGTCATTTTCGTGGAAATTTCGCACTGTCGTGTCACGAATCACTACAAAGTTGTCTCTGTGAGACTCCAATGTGTATTCAGAGGCACGGGAACAGGTTCGATGATAAATGCAGGCACTGGCAAGGGTGCAGCGTCAAGAGACTTTTGATCTATCTGAAAACTCTTATGGGCTAAACACAAACACCTATATGCAAAGTTCAGTGTAATCAAAGGCACAGGAGCGGGCGCAATGGTAAATGCAGGCACTGGCAGGGGCACAGTGTCAGAAGACATTAGATCTATCTGAAATCTCCTATGGGCTAAATGCAAGCATCCATGTCTTAGCTTCAGTGTGTTCTGAGGCATAGGAGCTGGTGCAACCCTAAAAGCAGGCACTGACAGAGACACAGTGTCAAATGACTTTAGATGTATCAGAATCTCCTACGAGCTGTTGTGAGCATTGGCTGTGAACCATAGGCCAATACATGTTGTGAGCAGTGGCTGATTTCCATGGGTCGATACAAATGGCTCTGTTTCCATAGGTGTTCAGCTATAGATATACAGTATCACCTACGGGCTAAAGGCTCTAGTCCTATATACTAAGCGCCATAGAGTCTGTTTGTTTGTTTGTTTGTTTGTTTGTTTGTTTGTCCGTCTGTTAACACGATAACTCTAGCTACAGTTGACGGATCGCGATGATCTATGGCTTAAACTGACCGTCGTGACATGTAGTTTTGCACCTCCTATTGTGGACTTTGGCTGATGACTAAATTCCACAATATTTTGCAAATATCAGCTGCGCCAGTACATTCTGAGCACAGAAGGTGCCACATACTGTGATTGACATTTGATTTCGCGCCAAAAGCACTCTACAGTGTCACCATTCATGACAGAGTTGTCGTTGTGAGACTGCAAAGTGTATTCGCAGGCACTGCATGCACTGGCAGGGGCACAGCCTCAAACTGCTTTGGATCTATGTCAAATGTCCTTAGATCCATCTGAAATCTCCTACGGGCTAAACCCAAATGCCTACGGGCTAAACCCAAGTGTCTATTGTGTATTTACAGGCACGGGAGCTGGTGAGAGCCTAAATGTAGGCACTGACAGGGGCACAGGGTCGAATGGCTTGAGATCTATCTGAAATGTCCTACGGGCTAAACCCAATTGTCTAAAGGCTGAATCCAAGCATCTATTGTGTATGAGCAGGTGCGGGACTGATGCAATCCTAAATGCATGCACTGGCAGGGGCACAGGGTCGAATGGCTTGAGGCCTATCTGAAATGCCTTACAGGCTAAACCCAAGTGACGAGGCTAAACTTAAGTTTCTATTGTGTGTTTACAGGCATGGGAATTATCTCCTTCATGCTCTGCAGATTACCCATGGACTATTGATCATAGAGATTCTCCTACGGGCTAAACACCACTAGTCCTATATACTAAGCGGCAAAGAGTCTGTGTGTGTGTGTGTCTGTCTGTTTGTCCGGCCATTTTCTCTTGGCACAGTTGACGGATCCTGGAGATCTATAGCTTAAACTGACCGTCGTGGGCTGGAAGGAATCCCCTCCTATTTTAAAACTTTTGCAAATTACTAAATTCCACAAAATTCACGAAAATATCGACTGCACAGTACATTCTGAGCACTAAGGAGTGCCTACTGGTCATTTCCGTGGAAATTTCGCACTGTCGTGTCATCATTCACTCCAGAGCTGTCGCTGTAAGACTCCTACAGCTATTTGGAGGCACGGGAACAGGTTCGATGATAAATGCAGGCACTGGCAGGGGCACAGTGCCAGAAGGCATTAGCTCTATCTGACATCTCCTAAGGGCTAAATAGAAGCATCCATGTGTTTGCTTCAGTGTATTCAGAGGCACAGGAGCAGGTTCGATGATAAATGCAGGCACTGGCAAGGGCTCAGTGTCAAGAGACTTTTGATCTATCTGAAACCTCTTATGGGCTAAACACAAACACATATATGCAAAGTTCAGTGTAATCAAAGGCACGGGAGCGGGCGCAATGGTAAATGCTGGCACTGGCAGGGGCACAGTGTCAGAAGACATTAGATCTATCTGAAATCTCCTAAGGGCTAAATGCAAGCATCCATGTGTTAGCTTCAGTGTATTCTGAGGCATGAGAGCTGGTGCAACTGTAAAAGCAGGCACTGACAGAGGCACAGTGTCAAATGACTTTAGATCTATCTGATTCTCCTATGGGCTGTTGTGAGCATTGGCTGTGGACCATAGGCCAATACATGTTGTGAGCAGTGGCTGATTTCCATGGGTCGATACAAATGGCCCTGTTTCCATAGGTGTTCAGCTATAGATATGCAGTATCACCTATGGGCTAAAGGCACTAGTCCTATATACTAAGCGGCATAGAGTCTGTCTGTTTGTTTGTTTGTCCGGCCATTTTCTCTTGACACGGTTGACGGATCCTGGAGATCTATAGCTTAAACTGACCGTCGTGGGCTGGAAGGAATCCCCTCCTGTTTTAAAACTTTTGCAAATTACTAAATTCCACAAAATTCACGAAAATATCGACTGCACAGCACATTCTGAGCACTAAAGAGTGCCTACTGGCCATTTTCGTAGAAATTTCACACTGTCGTGTCACCATTCACTCCAGAGCTGTCGTTGTGAGACTGCTACAGGTATTTGGAGGCACGGGAAGTGGTGCAAAGGTAAATTAGGGCACTGGCAGGGGCACAGTGTCAGAAGACATTCGCTCTTTCTGAAATCTCCTAAGGGCTAAACACAAGCATCCATGTGTTAGCTTCAGTGTATTCAGAGGCATGGGAACAGGTTCGATGATAAATGCAGGCACTGGCAAAGGTGCAGTGTCAAGAGACTTTTGATCTATCTGAAACCTCTTATGGGCCAAACACAAACACCTATATGCAAAGTTTAGTGTAATCAAAGTCACGAGAGCGGGTGCAATGGTACATGCAGGCACTGGCAGGGGCACAGTGTCAGAAGACATTAGATCTATCTGAAATCTCCTATGGGCTAAATGCAAGCATCGATGTGTTAGCTTCAGTGTATTCTGAGGCATGGGAGCTGGTGCAACCATTAAAGCAGGCACTGACAGAGGCACAGTGTCAAATGACTATAGATCTATCAGAATCTCCTATGGGCTGTTGTGAGCATTGGCTGTGAACCATAGGCCAATACATGTTGTGAGCAGTGGCTGATTTCCATGGGTCGATTCAAATGGCTCTGTTTCCATAGGTGTTCAGCTATAGATATACAGTATCACCTATGGGCTAAAGGCACTAGTCCTATATACTAAGCGGCAAAGAGTCTGTCTGTGTGTGTGTGTGTGTGTGTGTCTGTTTGTTTGTCCGGCCATTTTCTCTTGACACAGGTGACGGATCCTGGAGATCTATAGCTTAAACTGACCGTCGTGGGCTGGAAGGAATCCCCTCCTATTTTAAAACTTTTACAAATTGCTAAATTCCACAAAATTAACGAAAATATCGACTGCACAGTACATTCTGAGCACGAATGAGTGCCCACTGGTCATTTTCATAGAAATTTTGCACTGTCATGTCACCATTCACTCCAGAGCTGTCGCTGTGATACTCCTACAGGTATTTGGAGGCACGGGAACAGGTGCAAAGGTAAATGCAGGCACTGGCAGGGGCACAGTGTCAGAAGACATTAGTTCTATCTGAAATCTCCTAAGGGCTAAACACAAGCATCCATGTGTTAGCTTCAGTGTATTCAGAGGCACGAGAACAGGTTCGATGATAAATGCAGGCACTGGCAAGGGCGCAGTGTCAAGAGACTTTTGATCTATCTGAAACCTCTTATGGGCTAAACACAAACACCTATATGCGAAGTTCAGTGTAATCAAAGGCACGGGAGTGGACGCAATGGTAAGTGCCAGCACTGGCAGGCGCACAGTGTCAGAAGGCATTGGATCTATCTGAAATCTCCTATGGGCTAAATGCAAGCTTCCATGTGTTAGCTTCAGTGTATTCTGAGGCATGAGAGCTGGTGCAATCCTAAAAGCAGGCACTGATAGAGGCACAGTGTCAAATGACTTTAGATCTATCAGAATCTCCTATGGGCTGTTGTGAGCATTGGCCGTGAACCATAGGCCAATACATGTTGTGAGCAGTGGCTGATTTCCATGGGTCGATACAAATGGCTCTGTTTCCATAGGTGTTTAGCTATAGCTATACAGTATCACCTATGGGCTAAAGGCACTAGTCCTCCTATATACTAAGGGGCATAGAGTCTGTTTGTCTGTTTGTTTGTTTGTCCGGCCATTTTCTCGCGACACAGGCGACGGATCCTGGAGATCTATGGCTTAAACTGACCGTCGTGGGCTGGAAGGGATCCCCTCCTATTTTAGAATTTTGACTGATGACTAAATTCCACAATATTTCACAAATATCGGCTGCACCAGTACATTCTGAGCACAGAACACACCACGCTCTGTGATTGACGATTGATTTCGTGCCAAAAGCACTTTACAGTGTCACCATTCATGACAGAGTTGTCGTTGTGAGACTCCAAAGTATATTCGCAGGCACTGCATGCACTGGCAGGGGCACAGCATCAAACAACTTTCGATCAATGTCAAATGTCTTTAGATCTGTCTGAAATCTCTATGGGCTAAACCCAAATGTCTACGGGATAAACCCAAGCGTCTATTGTGTATTTACAGACACGGGAGCTGGCACGAGTCTAAATGTAGGCACTGGCAGGGGCACAGTGTCAAGTGGCTTGAGATCTATCTGAAATGTCCTATTGGCTAAACCCAAATGTCTACAGGCTAAACCCAAGCGTCTGTTGTGTATTTGCAGGCACAGGAGCTGATGCGATCCTAAATGTAGGCCCTGGCAGGGGCACAGGGGTGGATGGCTTGAGAACTATCTGAAATGTCATATGGGTTACACCCAAGTGACTACGGGCTAAATTCAAGTGTCTATTGTGTATTTACACGCATGGGAGGTGGTGTGATCCTAAATGCAGGCACTGGCAGGGGCACAGTGATAAATGATTTGAGATCAACCTCAAAGTCCTGAGGTGCACTGGATTTGATGATTGCTTTATCTCTTTCACACTGTGCAGATTACCCATGGGCTATTGACCATAGAGATTCTCCTACGGGCTAAAGGCACTAGTCCTATATACTAAGCGCCATAGAGTTTGTTTGTTTGTTTGTTTGTGTGTTTGTTTGTTTGTCCGGCCATTTTCTCTTGACACAGTTGACGGATCCTGGAGATCTATAGCTTAAACTGACCGTCGTGGGCTGGAAGGAATCCCCTCCTATTTTAAAACTTTTGCAGATTACTAAATTCCACAAATTTCACGAAAATGTCAACTGCACAGTACATTCTGAGCACTACAGAGTGCCTACTGGTCATTTTCGTGGAAATTTCGCACTGTCGTGTCACCAATCACTACAAAGTTGTCTCTGTGAGACTCCAATGTGTATTCAGAGGCACGGGAACAGGTTCGATGATAAATGCAGGCACTGGCAAGGGCGCAGTGTCAAGAGACTTTTGATCTATCTGAAACCTCTTATGGGCTAAACACAAACACCTATATGCAAAGTTCAATGTAATCAAAGGCACGGGAGTGGGCGCAATGGTAAATGCACGCACTGGCAGGGGCACAGTGTCAGAAGACATTAGATCTATCTGAAATCTCCTATGGGCTAAATGCAAGCATCCATGTCTTAGCTTCAGTGTATTCTGAGGCATGGGAGCTGGTGCAACCCTAAAACAGGCACTGACAGAGGCACAGTGTCAAATGACTTTAGATCTATCAGAATCTCCTATGGGCTGTTGTGAGCATTGGCTATGAACCATAGGCCAATACATGTTGTGAGCAGTGGCTGATTTCCATGGGTCGATACAAATGGCTCTGTTTCCATAGGTGTTCAGCTATAGATATACAGTATCACCTACGGGCTAAAGGCACTAGTCCATTATACTAAGCGGCAAAACTCTGTCCGTCTGTTTGTCTGTGGATCTGTCTTTTCCATAACTCTAGAGACAGTTGTCAGATCGCAATGCTCTATAGCTTAAACTGACCGCTATGCACTGTACTTTTGCACCTCCTATCTGAGAACTTTGACTGATGACTAAATTCCACATTATTTCAGAAATATCAGCTGCAACAGTACATTCTGAGCACAGAAGGCACAACACACTGCAACTGTCATTTGATTTCGCACAAATAGCACTTTACAGTGTCACCATTCACTGCAGAGTTGTCATTGCAAGACTCCAAAGTGTATTCACAGGCACAGTGTACACTGGCAGGGGCACAGCATCAAACTATTCTGGATCTGTGTCAAATGTCTTTAGATCTATCTGAAATCTCCTACGGGCTAAACCCAAATGTCTATGGGCTAAACCCAAGAGTCTACTGTGTATTTACAGGCACGGGAGCTGGTGCAAGCCTAAATGTAGGCACTGGCAGGGGCACAGTGTCAAGTGGGACAAATGACTTGAGATCTATCTACCTGGAATGTCTTATGGGCTAAACCCAATTGTCTACAGGCTAAACCCAAGAGTCTATTGTGTATTTAAAGGCATGGGAGTTGGTGCGATCCTAAACGTAGGCACTGGCAGGGGCACAGGGTCGAATGACTTGAGATCTATCTGAAATGTTCTATGGGCTAAACCCAATTGTCTATGGACTAAACCCAAGTGTCAATTGTGTATTTGAAGGCACAGGAGCTGGTGCAACAACAAATGTAGGCCCTGGAAAGGGCACGGTGTCAAATGACTTGAGATCTAACTGCAACGTCCTGCGGTGCACTGAATTCGATGATTGTGTTATCTCCCTCATGCCCTGCAGATTAACCAGGGCTACTGACCATAGAGAATCTCCTACAGGCTAAAGACTCTAGTCCTATATACTAAGCGGCAAATCTCTGTCCGCCTGTCCGTCTGTCTGTCTGTCTGTCTGTCTGTTTGTCCGGCCATTTTCTCTTGACACAGTTGACGGATCCTGGAGATCTATAGCTTAAACTGACCGTCGTGGGCTGGAAGGAATCCCCTCCTATTTTAAAACTTTTGCAAATTACTAAATTTCACAAAATTCACGAAAATATCGACTGCACAGCACATTCTGAGCGCTAAAGAGTGCCTACTGGTCATTTTCGTGGAAATTTCGCACTGTCGTGCCACCATTCACTCCAGAGCTGTCGCTGTGAGACTCCTACAGGTATTTGGAGGCACGGGAAGTGGTGCAAAGGTAAATTAGGGCACTGGCAGGGGCACAGTGTCAGAAGACATTCGCTCTTTCTGAAATCTCCTAAGGGCTAAACACAAGCATCCATGTGTTAGCTTCAGTGTATTCAGAGGCATGGGAACAGGTTCGATGATAAATGCAGGCACTGGCAAGGGCGCAGTGTCAAGAGACTTGCAATCTATCTAAAACCTCTTATGGGCTAAACACAAACACCTATATGCAAAGTTCAGTGTAATCAAAAGCATGGGAGTGGGCACAATGGTAAATGCAGGCACTGGCAGGGGCACAGTGTCAGAAGACATTAGATCTATCTGAAATCTCCTATGGACTAAATGCAAGCTTCCATATGTTAGCTTCAGTGTATTCTGAGGCATGGGAGCTGGTGCAACCCTAAAAGCAGGCACTGATAGAGGCGCAGTGTCAAATGACTTTAGATCTATCAGAATCTCCTATGGGCTGTTGTGAGCAATGGCCGTGAACCATAGGCCAATACATGTTGTGAGCAGTGGCTGACAAACAAGCAAGCGGACGGGCGGGCGGGCGGTCTGGCGCAGGCAGGCAGGCAGGCAGGCAGGCAGGCAGGCAGGCAGGCAGGCAGGCAGGCAGGCAGGCAGGCAGGCAGGCAGGCAGGCAGGCAGGCAGGCAGGCAGGCAGGCAGGCAGGCAGGCAGGCAGGCAGGCAGGCAGGCAGGCAGGCAGGCAGGCAGGCAGGCAGGCAGGCAGGCAGGCAGGCAGGCAGGCAGGCAGGCAGGCAGGCAGGCAGGCAGACAGGCAGGCAGGCAGGCAGGCAGGCAGGCAGGCAGGCAGGCAGGCAGGCAGGCAGGCAGGCAGGCAGGCAGGCAGGCAGGCAGGCAGGCAGGCAGGCAGGCAGGCAGGCAGGCAGGCAGGCAGGGAGGCAGGCCGGCTGGCAGGCAGGCAGGCGAGAGCAGGCAGGCGGGCGGGCGGGGCGGGCGGGCGGGCGGGCGGGGCGGGGGGGCGGGCGCGGCAGGCGGGCGGGCGGGCGGGCGGGCGGGCAGGCGGCAGGCAGGCAGGCAGGCAGGCAGGCAGGCAGGCAGGCAGGCAGGCAGGCAGGCAGGCAGGCAGGCAGGCAGGCAGGCAGGCAGGCAGGCAGGCAGGCAGGCAGGCAGGCAGGCAGACAGGCAGGCAGGCAGGCAGGCAGGCAGGCAGGCAGGCAGGCAGGCAGGCAAGCGGGCGGGCAGGGGCGGGCAGGCGGGCGGGCGGGCGGGCGGGCGGGCGGGCGGGCGGGCGGGCAGGCGGGCAGGCGGGCGGGCGGGCGGGCGGGGCGGGCGGGCGGGCGGGCAGGCAGGCGGGCGGGCGGGCGGGCGGGGCGGGCGGGCGGGCGGGCGGGCGGGCGGGCGAGCAGGCAGGCAGGCAGGCACACAGGCAGACAGGCAGGCAGGCAGGCAGGCAGGCAGGCAGGCAGGCAGGCAGGCAGGCAGGCAGGCAGGCAGGCAGGCAGGCAGGCAGGCAGGCAGGCCGGTACCTTCTAAACAACCCACTTAGTCACGAAGTGTAAGTAACCGACAACGTTAGTTGCGCTACGTGTACGTTAGGACATCGTGTTGGTTCAGCTGCTTGGCGTGGCGGCCTCCACCGCCTACTACAACGTGCTCGACTGTCCTACTGTAGCAGTCCCCATTTGTCGAGTCACCGAGCAAGACGAGAAGCTGATTTCCGAGAGCTACAAGCGAGTGGACGAGTGGGCCGACATGGTGTGTACCCTTTGACCCGGTCCATTGACGTGTTTGAATTGAGACTTCAAATAACGCCTGCCCACGGCAATTCTATCGCATTTCCAATATGAAGACGCGCTACAAAGATGTTACCTTTGTTGCACTCCGTCGAGAGAGCAGTGCCACCTTCCTCTGTATATGTATCTCAGGTCGTGGAGTCGCTGGGCGAAGGTTCGAATTCGGCGGGTCTTCCCGCTGCCGTGCAATGCGTGGGCTGGCCAGGACAGGACGAGGTGGCCCTGCGCATCATGAAGGAGCTGGAACCCCTCTACTTGGAGAACGTGCACAACAACCGACTGTGAAGGAGAAGATTTACTTAGGATGTTTACTATATTAGAGACCAACTTGGTGTAGCATAGGGTAGGTTACGAACAATAAAATAAGTATCTTGTTGCTGCCAAAACTACACGCGGTACAGTCAGCTTCTGTAGCAACTGGTACATTGGTAACGGCTTACAAGGTCAGATCAACGTTAGTCAAATGTCATCGGGTTCAAATGTCACAACTGCAATCTTCGCTTCGCACGCCAAGTCGCGGCCGACCTCGAGCCATTTCATTCGTGCTGCAGTCGGTGCTCCAGCCAAGCCTCTTTCGGACAGCGTCGACTGCAGAAGAGGCAGGGATGCTGTCACCAAGTGAAGTGAAGCTCCAGCTCTTTGCACCTCTTGCAGACTTGGAACTTCGGTTCGCCCTTCTCGCGCGTTTTTTCGCCGCGCCTCAGCGCGGCGAGGTGTATATATACGGATGACAATGTCTGTGTGTGTGTGTGTGTGTGTGTGTGTGTGTGTGTGTGTGTGTGTGTGTGTGTGTGTGTGTGTGTGTGTGTGTGTGTGTGTGTGTGTGTGTGTGTGTGTGTGTGTGTGTGTGTGTGTGTGTGTGTGTGTGTGTGTGTGTGTGTGTGTGTGTGTGTGTGTGTGTGTGTGTGTGTGTGTGTGTGTGTGTGTGTGTGTGTGTGTGTGTGTGTGTGTGTGTGTGTGTGTGTGTGTGTGTGTGTGTGTGTGTGTGTGTGTGTGTGTGTGTGTGTGTGTGTGTGTGTGTGTGTGTGTGTGTGTGTGTGTGTGTGTGTGTGTGTGTGTGTGTGTGTGTGTGTGTGTGTGTGTGTGTGTGTGTGTTTGTGTGTGTGTGTTTGTGTGTGTGTGTGTGTGTGTGTGTGTGTGTGTTTTTGTGTGTGTGTGTGTGTGTGTGTGTGTGTGTGTGTGTGTGTGTGTGTGTGTGTGTGTGTGTGTGTGTGTGTGTGTGTGTGTGTGTGTGTGTGTGTGTGTGTGTGTGTGTGTGTGTGTGTGTGTGTGTGTGTGTGTGTGTGTGTGTGTGTGTGTGTGTGTGTGTGTGTGTGTGTGTGTGTGTGTGTGTGTGTGTGTGTGTGTGTGTGTGTGTGTGTGTGTGTGTGTGTGTGTGTGTGTGTGTGTGTGTGTGTGTGTGTGTGTGTGTGTGTGTGTGTGTGTGTGTGTGTGTGTGTGTGTGTGTGTGTGTGTGTGTGTGTGTGTGTGTGTGTGTGTGTGTGTGTGTGTGTGTGTGTGTGTGTGTGTGTGTGTGTGTGTGTGTGTGTGTGTGTGTGTGTGTGTGTGTGTGTGTGTGTGTGTGTGTGTGTGTGTGTGTGTGTGTGTGTGTGTGTGTGTGTGTGTGTGTGTGTGTGTGTGTGTGTGTGTGTGTGTGTGTGTGTGTGTGTGTGTGTGTGTGTGTGTGTGTGTGTGTGTGTGTGTGTGTGTGTGTGTGTGTGTGTGTGTGTGTGTGTGTGTGTGTGTGTGTGTGTGTGTGTGTGTGTGTGTGTGTGTGTGTGTGTGTGTGTGTGTGTGTGTGTGTGTGTGTGTGTGTGTGTGTGTGTGTGTGTGTGTGTGTGTGTGTGTGTGTGTGTGTGTGTCTGTCTGTCTGTCTGTCTGTCTGTCTGTCTGTCTGTGCTTTCGTCGCACCGAAATAAGACATGTGACATATGTGGTCAAGTAGAGTCAAGGTCGCTGAGTACGGACCCGATGTCCGTTCCTGTTGCTAATTTCGCATTTTCGAGATATTTACAATTAAAATACGAAAATGTCGAAAATCGACTTCTTCGTCTGATAAGCTAGCCGCAAAATTTCTTCAGACATGGAAAGGGCATGGACCACGGATAATTTGTAACACAAAAGAAATCTTTTGCAAATGTGGAATTTAGTACAAATACGCGATTGTTTGTCAAAATTCCATAAATTGACTAAAATAGAACGTCATTTATTGACAAATGATTTATTTTGCAGTTATTTACTTCGTTCAGTTCATATTGCTAAAGAAAAGGGTATTGCCTATACTGGCGCAGAAGTGCCAGCAGAAGCTAGATTACTGTAAGAAATGGCCTGCACTTGGTCTGGAACTCAAGCTGTGTATGTCCAAGCCTACTTACCTGCAAAGCTAGATATTGTTGTAAAACCAGACTTCCCTTAGCCGAATACCCTTGAATCAATTGCCAATTCTGGGAAGGAACACTTCGAACAATGTGAAATTGTCCCGTCAATAGCATTCATCCCTGGCTCTTGTCATCGCTCCTAGCCACACTCGACTTGGCATAGTCAAAATCCGGCTGTGATTTGGTGAATATATGGACTTCTGGTACTTCTATTTGGCGTTCTTTCTGCTTCTTCTCTTTCTTTGCGGCATCATCGCCATGTGTTTCTGCTGTATCCGGCTGTGCTGCAACCATCTCAGCACTCAGAGAAGATGGCTGCGCAACATGGAGATGCAGCGAACGTATGAAGGAGGAAGAGGCGTCATACAGCAACCCTCTGTAGTGCCACCACTTGACTGTGGGATGCCAGGGGGAGTGCAGCCTCCTACTGTAGTAGCGTCAGCACTTGTCAAGAACCACGATCATAGACACTGTAGGGTGACAAATACAATCCGTAATTTCTGTTGATTTACGTGTCGTTAACTCATTCAGGAACTTCATTCACTTCATTCCTGCAAAGTATGTACCGGTAGGGTGTACTGTAGATGCTGCACGTGATTCGTGATGAGTGAGCTTAAATGAATTTCATTGACTGAAAATGGTCGATATTAGCCTCGCACTTGGTCAATATTGTAGCCTCGTCTGTCAATTATCTTCTCAAGTTATCACCCCAACACACGGACAGTAACGGACAAAGAATCACGCAAACATCTCTTCGAAGCCGGCAAGTCAGAGGCTACCAGAAGTCATATGTGGAAGATGGCCGTTTCGACACTGAATAATAACGTTATCGTTACCCCTGACGAAGGGTCCGTTTAGGGCCCGAAACCGGTTGGGAAATATTTGCCTATTACTCAGTGTCGAAACGGCCATCTTCCACATATGACTATGAATGCCAACGCCACATCTTCGCAGCATGGATTACTCCAAAGGCTACCAGAAGCTCTTTCGGTTTCGATTTGTCCACATTCTTCCAGTGTAGTAGGAGCTCAACGGACGATTTCCAAAAGGGCCGCCAAAGCGACTTTTGCCCAGAGGATTGTGGAACGCCGCGTTGCCACTGAAGCGAGATCGGCTCAAGACGTAGCTGCCAGTGACGCCCATTCTTCGTTCTTGGCAGATGATTAGTATTGTGACGACCGCGACCAGAACACTCAAACAGCGCATCTTTGGTGTTTGTGGGTCACATCTGTCTTCAAAATTGTCGTCCCCAGAAGTCAGGGCTCGGAAGCAGAGTTCAAATGACGACTGAAGGGAAATTCGGCAACGCAATGCAACTGGCTAAGAGGGGTCGTTTCAAACGAAGTCAAGCCACTGAAGTACAGTAGCACTCTGGATAATGGCGAACTGGCAAAAGGTCTATGAAAGCGGCGCAGTTTAAAGATCACGAGACACACTGCGAGCAAAATTAACATGTCTTTTGGATGCATTTTGAGTATAATGTCCATTTCCCCCTCTTTCGTCGGCGAAGTTCGATTTGTTGCTGCCTGCTTCTGACTGCACCCACACAACTGCCATTCAGTTCACTACGGTACCTCTTACGTCGTCCCACACAGTCACGCGAATAGAGCGTTTCCCTTCATCCATTTGTTGTCAAGCGCGATCCTCCGTCAGCATTGAACGCCTCAAATGGCAGCGCAGACGTCACAAAGCTGCCTGAGCTTTGGACGCCAGATTTGGCTCTGCTCTTCCTTTGACGGCGCAAACAAGTTCGCATCTAGCAAAACGCAGTAAGTGCTCAATAACCAAAACTGCAAGAGGAAGTGCATCTCTGTCTGTTGTGCACGTCATTTAAAACATGATTCACGATTATTTATCCAAACAACACCAGTTAATCGCTCAAGTTATGCGCGACACCAGGTCACGAAGCAACTTGCTGAGCATGATAATGCGATGCGATACAGTATCACAAAGGAGGGAGCATTGGCATGCAGTATGAATGAAGTGAAGCAATTTTAAAGCACCTTTGTGTGGCACTGCGATAGCAAATCACAACGAGAAAGCCTACAAGCGACGCCAGTGGAGAACAATTCAGCTAAAATTGCTTAGAATAGCGCAATCCCTAAGCGTTACGGTGACGATTTCTCGCTTTTGACGCCGTTCGACTTGTTCTCCTCCTTCAAATTAGTCTTGCCCTCTTTCTCCACCACATTTCCATTCTGTGCAGCCTCTCCAGACACAACGACCCTACCTCTGCTGAATTCGATCACAGTCTTCGCCGGCAGCTTGTTGGTGTTGACAGTGGCCGTGCCATGAATTACTGGGGCGGCCGGAGGTGGCATAGGAGTAAGTGAAGGCAAGGGTCGCGCTGGAGGGTAGAAGCCACTACTGATTTGATTGGCAAAGACGGGGTGGGCGTGAGCGAAGTCGGCGCAGGTTCTGGCGTGGTTCTGCAGGATCTGAAGGAGTGAAACAGTGATTTCAGGGCTTTCAATTGGAGAAATGCAGAATGAGTCGCTCACTGCTTCCAACTCGGCCTTATCTCTTCGAAGGCTGTCGATAAGCTGGCGCTTTCGCTCGCCCTCGACGTTCAGTTGGTAGGCCTTCTAAAGGGACCCAACTAGTGATGCTCCGCAACGTTTGTAAGTTCAACGTACGTTTGTCAAAGAGTCCATTTGCTCTATGCGACGCTGGCGACACCTGGCGGCCGCCTCTTTGTTTCGCTGTCGCCTGGCCACCCTGCGGGCGTATTCCACCGCATTCAACGTGCGTGCCTGCAACGTGGAAGCGGAGCGTCACGCTAAGCAGCGTGGCGTCGCGCAACCTGCGTTAAGCGTCACAGTGTTAAGCGTCACAGCGTTACGCGTCACAGCGTTAAGCGTCACAGCGTTAAGCGTCACAGAGTTAGGCGTCACAAACCTCCATCTCTGCCTCCTCCTTCGTCCTGCGCCCTCCCTTGTTCTTCTTAGAGGGTTTGGCTGCTGGCGCGGCTGCCTGCTGTGGCTGCGTGGTCGAAAGCGTGGCATAGAGTGGAAAGTTGTGGGTGTAGTGGGGCTGCAGCGGTGGAGTGATGTATGGGGGAGGCGCGGAAGTGATGACGCTAGGCTTGTTGGGGTCCAGTTGACCGGCTGAATCGGTGGGAAAGGCGAGTGCGTCGGTGGCTGGGCCTCCGAAGTGACTCTGAATGAAGGTGACCAGAGGTGGCCCAGTTTGTGAGAGTGAACCAATAAATTTTACAGCTCTTGTGTGCCGTTCAGTTTTCACATTACACCACCATTTTCTCTTTGCATATGTCATTTCTGGAAGGATTGGCGAGGTCATTCTACCGACTTGGGTACCTGTGATGGGGTCAGGCTTTAGTGTTGGATTTTGACAACCTTTGTCAACCGTTTGTTCGTCTATGGAATTTACGCTTTCACTCTCCTGTGTCGGGTTGTCACTCGCTCACCAAGTCGTGATAGCCTATTGGCGGCTGGTTCCAGTCGATGTGAGGCTGGGTGTAGGGGCTTTGAAACGCGTATTGCGGGTAGGGCGGCGGCAGGACGTTGGCCAGGTCAGGCAGCGGCTGCGTGGGGCTGCTGTGGTCCAGCTGGCTGAGAAGCGTGTCCGCGGCCTTCTGATTCGGTTCCCTGGGAAAGAGTGACAGTGCCATGGTACTTCCATCACCAGTGGCGGCGTCTGCGCCCTCTGACATGATTGCTTCCAAGAAGGTGTGACTGTCCGGCAGCAGTGGGCTGTCGAGGCTTTCCCACAGAAAGTCCGGGCTGTTACTGCTGTTATTCATGATGCGTGCCGGTGGCGGCGGCGGCGGCTGGTGATTTGAGAGAAGTGTTGTCAACAGCAAACAATCAGGGTGATATTACTGATATCCGCTAAGGGCTGCTGCGGACTAGGCTTATGTGGAAGGCGCGGGTTGCTGCAACTGCCCGCAAGCTCTTGCGAAAGGTTGCTCGCCGCTTTCCTGTGATTATTCATAGGAGTTTGCGAGCAGCTACCGTTTCGTACAATAGCGGTTTTAGATGCGGACAAAACGGCCTGCATGCCTACCCTGTGCTGTTGCAAAGGGTGATTAGGCTCAGGTGAACAATAGCTACTGGCATTTTGGAGAAACGGCTGCTTTGATGTTCTGAAACGAAGTGTACCGTCGCCTGATTTGCGTCAGCCTCAGCGCTTCATAACTTGACGGTTTGACTGATAAGTGGCTCTGTTTGCGCCGATTTCTTGCGTTCGCAGCAGGCTCACACAATGTATCACGCAGAACACAATCACAGCTCACGAGTGAAGCCACGCGCGACGTCCTTAGCTCAGTACTTGTAAAACAGACTCTGAACGTAAGTCACTTTCGTGAGATTCAAGGGCAGCATGCCTGTGATGTAAACGTCTTCGATACGGAACGGCTTTGCTTTGGATGAAGTAGCTTGGGCGTAAAGCTGATTGACCAGAGCCTAAACGAGCGCGCTGTCGTCGTCGTCGTCGTCGTCGTCGTCGTCGTCGTCGTCGTCGTCGTCGTCGTCGTTGTCGTCGTCGTCGTCGTCGTCGTCGTCGTCGTCGTCGTCGTCGTCGTCGTCGTCGTCGTCGTCGTCGTCGTCGTCGTCGTCGTCGTCGTCGTCGTCGTCGTCGTCGTCGTCGTCGTCGTCGTCGTCGTCGTCGTCGTCGTCGTCGTCGTCGTCGTCGTCGTCGTCGTCGTCGTCGTCGTCGTCGTCGTCGTCGTCGTCGTCGTCGTCGTCGTCGTCGTCGTCGTCGTCGTCGTCGTCGTCGTCGTCGTCGTCGTCGTCGTCGTCGTCGTCGTCAGGTTCATGACGCCCATTACCCTCGACATGACGTAGCAGGGCCCGTCGCAGTATGTCGGATACACGTAGCGTCCATTTCTCACTTTCTTCAGTCTCCAGTCGACCGTTCCGTAGTGTTTGTCCTTCTTGTTCAGTATGACGCCCGCATTCTTCCAAGTCCTACAGACGAAGGTGGTAGAATCTGGCGACACTCCTGTTAGTTTCTCGTGAATGGACTTTGCGTCCAGTGTGACGTCGTCATCGATCTTCATGAGAAAGGACGCTTGGTTGCAGAAGTTGCGAAACCACAGGAGAGTGTAGACGCCTGAATAGGGACACTTGTAGGCAACAGCCAAGGTTACCACTTGAGCGAGGGATGCTCAGAAACTGTAGCTATAGGTGTGTACTGGCAACATGCCATACTCCAAGACTACAATTCTGCTCACTCTTCAACGTCAAGTAATCATAGCTGTCGACGAATCCCGCCTGTATCAAATCCCCAAATCGTGCCGTCTCATTCCGAATTGCGTTCTGCCCAGACGACTCAGCAGTTCTGGCCACCATAAACAGTAGCGCGAACTTATAGCTCTCCAATTGCTCTTTGGAGCCCCAAGTTCGCCTAATTGTCTGCCTCTTTTCAAAGTTGCTGGGGGCCGATTGTACCACAATCAGCATTAGCGGCGGCGCGCTTTTCGAGCGTTGGCAAAAGTCCCAGTTTGAGATTGGGAAGTCGACAAAGCTTGTCAGGTCCTTGCGCACGAATCGACGGTAGTAGAAGGTTGCGAAGTCGTATTTATCAACTGGAAAGTCTGTCGTTGCCTCACTAACGTAGGTAGACTGTGGCGTTTCTGCCACAATTGCTGGAGTTTGACCGGCGGTGACAAAAGTCGACGTCAAAGCTGTCGAATCTGCTACACTTTCCGTAGAAACTGCTCCAATAGCGCTGTCGGGCGATTCACTCGACAGTAGCTCTGACAACAACGTGTCTTCCGTTTCTTCCAGTTCACTAGCATCGGTTGTTTTCACAACAAAATTGCCGGAACTCGCATAGTGCGCCATCGTGCGGCCGATCCGGGTTCTCGTGACGAGGAACAGTCCGTAGACAAGCGTGGCCAGAAGTAGTCCGCAGAACAGAGCTCGGCCACTGCCCAGCAGAGTCTGAGCCATGCATCAGCAGGTTGCCTTGTGCGAAGAAGAAGAAGCCAGGGACACAGCAACACATTTGGCGCTCTCAAGCGAACCGACGCGTGAGTAGAAGGAAGTGACTTTATCAGTTGACAAGGCGGTCTGGCTGTCGTTTAGGCTGTCGGTGTTGGCTTTGCACGTAAGCCTATGTTCGGCGCTAACATTCACTGCTAAAGGACACCCGAGAAAGCGCGCGTTCAAGAGGCGCCACACAGAATAATCGCTTGGAACAACACGGAAGCGCGGGTGGAATTACACAGGTACCTACATACTGTAAAACAGCAAACTTTCGCGGGCATAAAACTTTCGCGGATTTCGCGGTCGCCTTCCATCCGCGAAAGTTTTATGCCGCGAAAAAGTACACGCTAACGTTATTACATGCTAACCTTTCGGCCGACCGCGAAAGTTTTCTGCGCGAAAAAGGTAACCAGCGGGCAATCCGCGAAAGTTTTATGCCGCGAAAGTTTGCTGTTCTACAGTATTGCGTGGCTCCTGGAAAGTGTGCCGTCTACAGATTACAGAATGGAAACGCTACCATAGGAGAACAATACTTGTGACTTCCAATGCTTACAGCAGCTACCATGAGTCTTCAAGAGAGAAATGTGCCAAGATAGATCAGTCACAAGAATACTGTACAGTAGGTGTACAGCGTAAATCAAAGCCGCATACATAGGTACATATGTGTGATCGTAAGGTCACACACAACGCACTCCTGACGCTTGTTCGAGACCGCATGAAACAGAACAGAACAATGGGTCGGTCACTGGTTCTCGAAAGAGTCTAACCAGCCGTTTCACTGCACCATTGAGCAACAATGAAAGAGCGGGATGAATAATGCACCGCCCATATGGCTGCTATGCCGTGGGTGTTTAACCCATGAGCATGTCATTGGACCTACAAACTGGTGTATACCTGCAACACATAAACATAATCAGTCAGTCACAATCAGGCTAGTCAGTAGTCATAATCATTGGTACGTTTTAACCATAGACATACATACTCACTTAGCGGACATACCAGAGCGAGTCTCAGAAATGCGATCAGTTAATTAGCAGGAAACACTACCGTAACTAGTCAAATGTAGACTGTAGTGTTGGACTAGAACGAGCACAGTACACAAATTTAAATCATTCGAAATACAAAGTCGTTGAAGCGACCCAGAACTCTTTTGTGACAGAGGAATTCGGGAACATGACGTGATTATTTCACCAGACGTTTCGCTGGCAAGGCAGCCAGCATTATCAATGGCACCACCCTGAAACAGACCAATGTCGGCAATAAGCCACAGAACGACACTACTTAAGCATGGGGGCTATCACACTCCACGCGCGGCTTACGTCAGTAGACCCTACATTCCCATTCACCAGTCTGTCACGATTGGCCAGAATGAGGGCGACGTAAGCCGCGCGTGGAGTGTGATAGCCCCCATGCTTAAGTAGTGTCGTTCTGTGGCTTATTGCCGACATTGGTCTGTTTCAGGGTGGTGCCATTGATAATGCTGGCTGCCTTGCCAGCGAAACGTCTGGTGAAATAATCTCTGTGCTGTTTTGCCCGCGCAGTGACTAACATCACGTCATGAGTCACACCAGCAGCAGGAGTGAGAATGTCAGCTTCAAACAAGAATTCGGGAACGTTGTTCGAATCGCAAACGTGGACAATTATTACACCGGTAGGCGCTTCTCCCTACACGAGACTACACAATACTGTCAGTCGATGCTGCTACGCAACTATGAAGGTACCTGCATATTCAATGATAGGTCCGGACAGAGAGAGTTATGTGCATAGTTTCATCGAGTCACCTGTTTATCTCTGAGTGGCGTGTGCAGTGTCGTTGAATGGCACGATATGTCTACCTACATAGCTAGAGGACGACGGAACAGTGAGGCTCAAATTTTTCCAGCTATGTTTGATTTGGCATAAGCGCAAGTAAGAATTACAGAACTGTTGCACGATGCGAATGCCGCTAGCGGAGCGACAGAATTCACGTCATCTTTTATATGTTCTTGAAAACTTAGGCTCAGTTGGTGCAAATTCTCTTAGGAAGTCAAAAGGTTGCCCTACGTGTGCCCGTGTAACCTTTCGCTTTCCTTCGAAACTCCTCACCCATAAACTTGGCATAGGGGCGGCGCAAAAAAATCAGGCCGCGCGCCGTCAGTGGAGCGGAAGGTGTATGAAGGGTGGGATAAACCAGTCCCCCTTCGCTGCCAAATGTCAACAAAGGCGCTCGCAAACTCCCCCTCAAAAGACGTACCTACCTATCTCCTCTCAAGGGGATAGATGAGAGTGAGAGCAGTGAGTGAATGAATGCCAATGAATGATGATCTGTGCGCGCGCATACACGCGCGCCCAAATCTTAGAAATCCGACGCCGCGCCTGTGCGGAGCTCTTGGCTCTTTTCGGCGCGGCAAATCGGTCGTCCTACTCGTTCGAGAACTGTGTGAAGTATGTACGTAGAGGATTCAATCGCATAGCATGAGAGAGAAAACTCCAAGGCTGTGAGCCGAAACTAGGCGGACTGAGGTGGAGTGGCCAGAAAATGATGCGCACCTGCGCTGTGAAGCTGCTGGGAATTAGTTGTTGGTTTTTGACAGCGTGCCAAATCGAGGCCTTTTCAATTAAAGGTAAATTAGAGTATCGGACGTATTGTACGTGTCTTATGCCAGTCTTTAAGGCATACCTAATTGATTACACAATCATAGCCTACAAAAGAACCCTTTTCGTCAAAGTTCAGAAATCACCCTCGAGTGCAAGGACAATCGGCTAGCCGCGCAGTTCTCGTTCGAAGGGAACTTCAACGGCGTGGTTTTCGCCAAGAGTCATTTCTCCACCGTGGGATGCCGAGTGTTCGGAACGAATTCCCCAGAATTGATAGTTGCCTTTCCAATTCTGGCCCGTCCAACTACGACGGACACAGTTTGCGGCATAGCGATCAATGTGAGGGCACAA
>JASAMZ010007937.1:0-17500 GCA_030248115.1 Linhomoeus sp. GSCO2_2 | reverse complement strand
ATGCCAGATTAAAAGCGCGCTTCTGCCTCCGCCGTCGCCAGAAATCAAAAGCGCAAGATGCCTATTAAAAGCTGATCACGCCATTTAAAAGCTGCGAATATTTATCCCGAATTAATTCATCATTCTTGCGTGTGCTTGTTGCTGTGCTGAGGCTAGGATTACGTTGTGTTTTGCAAACTTGTTCGTCTAAGGCTCCGAACTTATCTAAAATACACAGGCTGTTTGTTCATCTTGAGAACGACCGATTCATCTGCACTTACTCCCTCCCTTCCCCCCCATCTCTGGGGCCTATTTTATTAACGCGCAACACACAGCACAGCAAACTGTGTTTTGCCAATAACTCCCACAGTAATTCTGAAGCTGCACGCAGCAACATTTTCAAACGGTGTACAATGTACATGCCTAAAGAATGTGTGAGTTAATTGTGGATTCTGCGACACTGCTTCAGCCACCTTAGAACGCAAAACTGAACAAGCTCCGGTATTAAAAACGAGTTTGTATTCTGACTGACATTTCAAAGAGTTGCGTATGTTCTGCAGAGAGTGCGAGAGTTCATCGCCCGCATGCTCCGTCTTCATGAGCCCCCGCTTCGCAAGAGGGTATTGCATAACAATATGGATTTCGCCCGCGATTTGGCTTTTAGAGCAAGAACATCCCTCTTTCAAGCACCGCTTTTAAAAAGGTGACAAAAACTTGTAAAAGTTTTGGCAAACACTTGACAGAGCACAAAAGAACGCACTATGAGCAATCAAACCGTGTCGAACGTCTGCATGCAGCAAAAAGCGATCTTAGCGTCAAAATCCCGAGAATGGCGTTTTTCGTGGTGCGTGTTTGACCTAATTGAAAAAACTTTTTGCAGACGCATGAAAGAACACGTCGAGAGCTTTCACCTGCCGTGTCGATTGCTGCTCTACGACGTAGTACGAGCGAGTTACAGCCGTTTTGCGTTTTGACCTTCGGGTTACTGCAGCGCGCGCAATTCAAACTTTTGAATTTCGAAACCTCTTAGCGGAATGATCAGTGAGTCGAGACCTATCCGTAGAGCCCAAGATCTCCGCTCTACGACTTTCCAACGCCGAAATCTGAGAGCGTGACGGACGGACGGACGTACGCACGCACGCCCAGCTCTCGTATAGTCTCGCCCGCCCGGGGGCGGGCGAAAAAAATCGATATTTTTGCGCATTTTTTAAATCTCACGCACGTCAAAATATTTTCCTGATATAGTTTTGCATGGGTAGGTACGCCCTCTAATTCTGAATCATCTAGTACAGCTGCTGCGGACAGATTCAAACCCCTTCTGAAGTTATTGACAAAACAGAGTTTGCTGTGCTGCGTGCTGCGCGGTAGTAAAATAGACCCCAGGGGGTGGGGACTTACCTGAAGATTGGTATACATTAACCATGATTTGACACACCGGCTATAACAGATAAACGGACACAGCTTGTCGACTTCTAACTCTGATGGCAGGTTTCCGGACGCCAGCTGCAGTACTTCGCCGAAACAAACGGTTGTTACATACTGTAGCTCACGAGACTTTTCAGCTGTGACATGGTTCAGGGTTTATTTTCTGAACACAGACAGCGAATCACATTTCGGTTCTGATGTCAGTTCGTTCTCTAATCACAGACATCATTACAGCAAACCAAGGCGAAGGTTGTAGTTATGCTGTTCTGCGACTCTTTAGTTAATGATCGGGATTGCACTAGAGAGCAGCTACAGTATCTGGAGCAAATATAGAGGCATCGATGTCGACTTGAGCAACGAGTGGTGTGACAAGTCATAATTCATCGCTTATTCGTTTAATCGATTCATCGTTTATTCGCTGGCGACTGGAACAAACTCGAGTTTGATTTCGATCACTCATCACATGCTCAGACCACTTGGAGTCGCTTCGTGGCCATCTGGCAGGCGAAGTACCACTTGTAGGAGCAGGCGCTGTCGTCCCAGACGCTTTCGTTGCCGTAGAAGTTGGCGCAGCGCTGCGGACCCACGCTTTTATCGAAGCCTCCAGGGTTGTCCCGGCCCCATAGCGCGAAGTCGGGTACGCTGCCGTCCACCCACTGCCACGCTCCCTCCTCGTCCGGGGAGCTCAGACCCATCCACACAACGGGGTGCTCGTGGAATTCTTCGAAGCCAAGTACTAAAAATTCGATACAGGGGCTCCTGCACGCTTCCCTTGTGCAAAAATCGAGGTTCGACAAAAATCTCCTTTGCACTCACTCTTGCGAAAGACGTCGTTGTAGAACTTCGTCTTCGGAGCGAACAGGTCGCCGCCGAAGGACTGGCATATTTTACGAGCGTCATTCCATGTCCTACAGCAGAAGAAGACAATGACGACGACGACGACGACGACGACGACGACGACGACGACGACGACGACGACGACGACGACGACGACGACGGCGACGACGACGGCGACGGCGACGACGACGACGACGACGACGACGACGACGACGACGACGACGACGACGTCGACGACGACGACGACGACGACGACGACGACGACGACGACGACGACGACGACGACGACGACGACGACGACGACGACGACGACGATGACGACGACGACGACGACGACGACGACGACGACGACGACGACGACGACGACGACGACGACGACGACGACGACGACGACGACGACGACGACGACGACGACGACGACGACGACGACGACGACGACGACGACGACGACGACGACGACGACGACGACGACGACGACGACGACGACGACGACGACGACGACGACGACGACGACGACGACGACGACGACGACGACGACGACGACGACGACGACGACGACGACGACGACGACGACGACGACGACGACGACGACGACGACGACGACGACGACGACGACGACGACGACGACGACGACGACGACGACGACGACGACGACGACGACGACGACAAAGAGGCACTCACATGCCCATTTGAAAGACCTTCATGCAGGTTAAACTTCTAAGGTTGTGCCAACCCGGCAAGCATGTGTCGCGCAGTTCCTTCACCACCTGAGCCAACGTCTCGTTCAGTTTCCTAAGGTCGGATGCCATCTTGGCCAGTCTGTAATTATAGAGCAAACTTGTTTTAACTCTAGCACAAAAATGTGTCATCGCTGCCGATCTGTCCACCTTTCCTCACGGTAGCCTTCTTGACCGTAGCATGGAGGAATCACTGCCACGACGAGTACGACGATGACTGAACACAACAACTTTGTATTGAACAAGACTATTGCATTTGGCATCATATAACATCCGACTTCAGTGTGAACCCGAGTAGTCGCGTTCCCACTGCATTGTTAGAAGGAACTGCTTTTCTCTCTTGCGTACCGGGCAGCTGTACTTCCACATCAAGTTTATGCTCATGCTTAGGTTTTGAGTCTGACTGATGAATGAGCGAAAGTGTTAGTTACCACAAGCATGGATATAGAGGCACTGACCAATCACTGACATGCTGCATTTAGAGGCACTGACCAATCACTGACATGACTGATGCCTACCTAGGCTGAAAGTGAAGTGGGAATAACATACACAAGACAGGAATCACTTCACCGAGACGAGCCATCGCCGCCGCCTGTCACTACAAGTAAATTTAGTTCGGTTTAATAAATGATTGAGCCTTTCTCCCAGCGCCACTCTACGAGAACTAAATAGATGTACATACTCTAATAAGCCCCGCCCCTTGAATAAAAAAACACCCCCAAACCTCTCCAAATAGTACCCCTCTCCCTAGAGGGAGGTTTAACAAGTCTCTTTTAAAAAGCGGAGTGGTTTTGAGTTTTGAATTTTTACTGAGATTGTAGCAAGGCCCTTTCCGGTTTCGTGCAGCATCTTTTGACTCTCCTCACGACTTACACTTTTTGGAGTGGTCTTGCTACGCAACATTGGTATCGCTCCGGAATTTAATTCTTTACACCAAGAAAATTATCTTTCCAGACTAAATTTTAAAAAAAGACACTGGAATCTAGCGCAAAACTGAGGTTAATTGTGAGCATGATTTGATGTTGGCTTGCAGTGAGCTCTTCAGCGATGTCAAGACCGCCGCTCTGCAACGTACGAGTGCCAAGATAAGACAAACCTTTTGCAGATGTGGAATTTAATAGAAATACGCGATTATTTGTCAAAATTGCATAAATTGACATTAAAATACAAAGTCATTTAATGACGATTGTGAATGCAGAAATGGAAAGGTCGTATGCCGGTAAGAAGTTGTGACGTAGTTTTGAAGTTTTTAAAAATTGCAATTTCGAGATATTTTCAATCAAAATATGAAAATGTCGAAAATCGACTTTTTCACCTGATGATGTAGCGGCGAAATTTCTTCAGAAATGGAAAGAGTATAGACTGCGGATAATTTGTAACGCAAGAGAAATTTTTTGCAAATGTGGAATTCAATAGAAATAGGTAATTATTTTTTAAAATTCCATAAATCAACAAAATAGAACGTCGTTTTTTTGACGAATTTGAATGCAGAAATGGTAAGGCCGTATGCCAATAAGAATTTGTGACATAGTATTACAGTTTTAAAGTAAATTCCAATTTCGAGATATTTGGGATCAAAATTTAAGAAAATCTCAAAATCGAGATATTCGTCTGATGGCCAGAACAGCTGCTTATTGATGAGTGTGCACTCGGAAACTGAAATGCGTTCACTAAAAACAAGAATTCGCTCGCACCAAACTTTTGGCAAGTTTTTTGTTGGATGTGACGTTTTCACACAGGTAGGAAACATCAGATAAACGGCGTCGTATCATGCCGATAACATATAGCGAACGCGGCGATATCACTGAGCTTCAGATCAGCTGTACAGACAACCGTATCGTGGGGATAGCTGCACTTGGCATTAAGGTACACATTCACAAGACACTTTCTCCAGATGCGGCTAACGATGTGTACAAAGTTCACTATACTGTTCACCAAAATTTGACAGACACAAAGTATAGGTTGAACTTTTTACACACACAGCTTGTTAGACAAAGCTTGTTTCGCTCGGCCTCAGCCGAGCGAACCTTATCAAGAGCTCGGCGTGCGTGCGTGCGTACGTACGTGCGTACGTACAACTGTACGTGCGTACGTGCGTACGTACGTCACGCTCGCTTCGGGCTTAATAACTCGCTCGTCCGACGTCGTAGGACGGAGTTTGAGACATCGTTGGGTAGCCCGCTGACTCCTCTCGCCATCTGAGTGTTCAAAACTGAAATAAGTTTTCAAATTCGCGCGCTACAGTATCTCAAAGTAGGGTCCATTTTAAGACAAAAGTTGACCGAAGCTAGTCAAATCGCATATCAAAGTGAAGCGCTCGAGCTCCTGAGCACGAATCCGACAACAAAAAGTTTCAAAAGTTTAAACAGAGAGCTAACAGTAACCAAAACGCGTCGAAAACTGGAAACGACACGCTTGCTTCGGGCTTAATAACTCGCTTGTCTGACGTCGCTGGTTTGAGGTCGACACATCGACGGGTAGCCCCCGGACTACTCTCGCCATCTGAGTGATCAAAACTAAAATAAGTTTTCAAACTCGCGCGTTACAGTATCCCAAAGTGGCGTCTGTTTTAAGACAAAAGTTGACCGAAGCTAGTCAAATCGCATATCAAAGTGAAGCGCTCGAGCTCCTGAGCACGAATCCGACAACAAAAACCTTCAAAAGTTTCAACAGAGAGCTACAGTAACCAAAACGCGTCGAAAACTGGAAACGGCACGCTTGCTTCGGGCTTAATAACTCGCTTGTCTGACGTCGCTGGGTTGAGTTCGACACATCGACGGGTAGCACTCGGACTACTCTCACGAACTGTGACGTCGAAATAATAACAAGTTTTAAAAATTGCGCGCTACAGTATCCCGAAGTAATGTCCGCGAAAAGTCAAAACTTCATCGAACCTAGTCGAATCGTGTATCAAAATGAAGCGCTCGACCTCCTGAGCACGAATCCGACAACAAAAAATTTTAAAAGGTCAATGACAGGGCTACAGTAACCAAAACGCGATGAAAACTGCAGATTTTGGTTTGTTATATCTTGGCACTCGTACGTTGCAGAGCGGCGGTCTTGACATCGCTGAAGAGCTCACTGCAAGCCAACATCAAATCATGCTCACAATTAACCTCAGTTTTGCGCTAGATTCCAGTGTCTTTTTTAAAATTTAGTCTGGAAAGATAATTTTCTTGGTGTAAAGAATTAAACCCGAGCGATACCAATGTTGCGTAGCAAGACCACTCCAAAAAGTGTAGTCGTGAGGAGAGTCAAAGATGCTGCACGAAACCGGAAAGGGCCTTGCTACAATCTCAGTAAAAATTCAAAACTCAAAACCACTCCGCTTTTTAAAAGAGACTTGTTAAACCTCCCTCTAGGGGGGGGGGGTACTATTGGAGGGGTTGGGGGGGTCTTATTCAAGGGGCGGGGCTTATTAGAGTATGTACATCTATTTAGTTCTCGTAGAGTGGCGCTCGGAGAAAGGCTAAATCATTTATTAAACCGAACTAAATTTACTTGTAGTGACAGGCGGCGGCGATGGCTCGTCTCGGTGAAGTGATTCCTGTCTTGTGTATGTTATTCCCACTTCACTTTCAGCCTAGGTAGGCATCAGTCATGTCAGTGATTGGTCAGTGCCTCTAAATGCAGCATGTCAGTGATTGGTCAGTGCCTCTATATCCATGCTTGTGGTAACTAACACTTTCGCTCATTCATCAGTCAGACTCAAAACCTAAGCATGAGCATAAACTTGATGTGGAAGTACAGCTGCCCGGTACGCAAGAGAGAAAAGCAGTTCCTTCTAACAATGCAGTGGGAACGCGACTACTCGGGTTCACACTGAAGTCGGATGTTATATGATGCCAAATGCAATAGTCTTGTTCAATACAAAGTTGTTGTGTTCAGTCATCGTCGTACTCGTCGTGGCAGTGATTCCTCCATGCTACGGTCAAGAAGGCTACCGTGAGGAAAGGTGGACAGATCGGCAGCGATGACACATTTTTGTGCTAGAGTTAAAACAAGTTTGCTCTATAATTACAGACTGGCCAAGATGGCATCCGACCTTAGGAAACTGAACGAGACGTTGGCTCAGGTGGTGAAGGAACTGCGCGACACATGCTTGCCGGGTTGGCACAACCTTAGAAGTTTAACCTGCATGAAGGTCTTTCAAATGGGCATGTGAGTGCCTCTTTGTCGTCGTCGTCGTCGTCGTCGTCGTCGTCGTCGTCGTCGTCGTCGTCGTCGTTGTCGTCGTCGTCGTCGTCGTCGTCGTCGTCGTCGTCGTCGTCGTCGTTGTCGTTGTTGTTGTTGTTGTTGTTGTTGTTGTTGTTGTTGTTGTTGTTGTCGTTGTTGTTGTTGTTGTTGTTGTTGTTGTTGTTGTTGTTGTTGTTGTTGTTGTTGTTGTTGTTGTTGTTGTTGTTGTTGTTGTTGTTGTTGTTGTTGTTGTTGTTGTTGTTGTTGTTGTTGTTGTTGTTGTTGTTGTTGTTGTTGTTGTTGTTGTTGTTGTTGTTGTTGTTGTTGTTGTTGTTGTTGTTGTTGTTGTTGTTGTTGTTGTTGTTGTTGTTGTTGTTGTTGTTGTTGTTGTTGTTGTTGTTGTTGTTGTTGTTGTTGTTGTTGTTGTTGTTGTTGATGTCGTCGTTGTTGTTGTTGTTGTTGTTGTTGTTGTTGTTGTTGTCGTTGCTGTTGCTGTTGTTGTTGCTGTTGTTGTTGTTGTCGTTGTTGTTGTTGTTGTCGTCGTCGTTGTTGTCGTCGTCGTCGTCGTCGTCGTCATTGTCTTCTTCTGCTGTAGGACATGGAATGACGCTCGTAAAATATGCCAGTCCTTCGGCGGCGACCTGTTCGCTCCGAAGACGAAGTTCTACAACGACGTCTTTCGCAAGAGTGAGTGCAAAGGAGATTTTTGTCGAACCTCGATTTTTGCACAAGGGAAGCGTGCAGGAGCCCCTGTATCGAATTTTTAGTACTTGGCTTCGAAGAATTCCACGAGCACCCCGTTGTGTGGATGGGTCTGAGCTCCCCGGACGAGGAGGGAGCGTGGCAGTGGGTGGACGGCAGCGTACCCGACTTCGCGCTATGGGGCCGGGACAACCCTGGAGGCTTCGATAAAAGCGTGGGTCCGCAGCGCTGCGCCAACTTCTACGGCAACGAAAGCGTCTGGGACGACAGCGCCTGCTCCTACAAGTGGTACTTCGCCTGCCAGATGGCCACGAAGCGACTCCAAGTGGTCTGAGCATGTGATGAGTGATCGAAATCAAACTCGAGTTTGTTCCAGTCGCCAGCGAATAAACGATGAATCGATTAAACGAATAAGCGATGAATTATGACTTGTCACACCACTCGTTGCTCAAGTCGACATCGATGCCTCTATATTTGCTCCAGATACTGTAGCTGCTCTCTAGTGCAATCCCGATCATTAACTAAAGAGTCGCAGAACAGCATAACTACAACCTTCGCCTTGGTTTGCTGTAATGATGTCTGTGATTAGAGAACGAACTGACATCAGAACCGAAATGTGATTCGCTGTCTGTGTTCAGAAAATAAACCCTGAACCATGTCACAGCTGAAAAGTCTCGTGAGCTACAGTATGTAACAACCGTTTGTTTCGGCGAAGTACTGCAGCTGGCGTCCGGAAACCTGCCATCAGAGTTAGAAGTCGACAAGCTGTGTCCGTTTATCTGTTATAGCCGTTGTGTCAAATCTTGGTTAATGTATACCTATTTTCAGGTAAGTCCCCACCCCTGGGGTCTATTTTACTACCGCGCAGCACGCAGCACAGCAAACTCTGTTTTGTCAATAACTTCAGAAGGGGTTTGAATCTGTCCGCAGCAGCTGTACTAGATGATTCAGAATTAGAGGGCGTACCTACCCATGCAAAACTATATCAGGAAAATATTTTGACGTGCGTGAGATTTAAAAAATGCGCAAAAATATCGATTTTTTCGCCCGCCCTCAGGCGGGCGAGACTATACGAGAGCTCGGCGTGCGTGCGTACGTCCGTCCGTCCGTCACGCTCTCAGATTTCGGCGTTGGAAAGTCGTAGAGCGGAGATCTTGGGCTCTACGGATAGGTCTCGACTCACTGATCATTCCGCTAAGAGGTTTCGAAATTCAAAAGTTTGAATTGCGCGCGCTACAGTAACCCGAAGGTCAAAACGCAAAACGGCTGTAACTCGCTCGTACTACGTCGTAGAGCAGCAATCGACACGGCAGGTGAAAGCTCTCGACGTGTTCTTTCATGCGTCTGCAAAAGTTTTTTCAATTACGCAAACACGCACCACGGAAAACGCCATTCTCGGGATTTTGACGCTAAGATCGCTTTTTGCTGCATGCAGACGTTCGACACCGTTTGATTGCTCATAGTGCGTTCTTTTGTGCTCTGTCAAGTGTTTGCCAAAACTTTTACAAGTTTTTGTCACCTTTTTAAAAGCGGTGCTTGAAAGAGGGATGTTCTTGCTCTAAAAGCCAAATCGCGGGCGAAATCCATATTGTTATGCAATACCCTCTTGCGAAGCGGGGGCTCATGAAGCGGAGCATGCGGGCGATGAACTCTCGCACTCTCTGCAGAAAATACGCAACTCTTTGAAATGTCAGTCAGAATACAAACTCAGGTTTTTAATACCGGAGCTTGTTCAGTTTTGCGTTCTAAGGTGGCTGAAGCAGTGTCGCAGAATCCACAATTAACTCACACATTCTTTAGGCATGTACATTGTACACCGTTTGAAAATGTTGCTGCGTGCAGCTTCAGAATTACTGTGGGAGTTATTGGCAAAACACAGTTTGCTGTGCTGTGTGTTGCGCGTTAGTAAAATAGGCCCCAGAGATGGGGGGGGGGGGGGGAAGGGAGGGAGTAAGTGCAGATGAATCGGTCGTTCTCAAGATGAACAAACAGCCTGTGTATTTTAGATAAGTTCGGAGCCTTAGACGAACAAGTTTGCAAAACACAACGTAATCCTAGCCTCAGCACAACACAGCAACAAGCACACGCAAGAATGATGAATTAATTCGGGGATAAATATTCGCAGCTTTTAAATGGCGTGATCAGCTTTTAATAGGCATCTTGCGCTTTTGATTTCTGGCGACGGCGAAAGGCAACAGCGCGCTTTTAATCTGGCATATAGCGCTTTTAAAATGGCAGAATGCGCTTTTAAATGGCAACTTACGCTTTTAATTCGTGGAGGCTGCGGAACCGTGCCGCTGGGCCGCCAAAATGCGGACGGTTTGCGGGGACACAACCGAGATTGTTGGATGGATGACTTTCTCTTTCATTCTGTGTATACCTAATTTGGAGGTCCAGAATTTACAATGCTGGATCGCTAAACTTGCACCACTGTATATTCCTTTGAATTCAGGCTATGCTTAGGCTCGCCCTGCGCCCACAGTGCACAAGAGTCAGTCGGCGTCGCAATCTGGCGGGTCGAAACTTAGGCTTAACGCGACCGGTGACCGACTTCAGGGCGCGCGAAGCGCGCCCTGAAGTTGGTGGTCGCGCTAAGCCTCAGTTGAGACCCGCCAGGCGCGACGATGGCCGAGTTTTAGTGCAAACAGTAGGTGGAATGAACTCTCCCCCATTTACTTCACCTCCTGCTCAGGCCTGCTGTGCCCCTTCCAGTGTTGTGCCTTTCGTCGATATACCGACGAAGGCGTTTGCTGTCGCCGCGTGCGGCTGCTCCACGCACGAATACGGCCGGCAACGCGTCAAGCCAACGGGGAGTGCTGTCGGAAGAATTAAAAGCGCAACATGCCATTTAAAAGCGCATTCTGCCATTTTAAAAGCGCGTACTGCCATTTCCGAGGAGCGGCAGGCAAAAGCGCTCCTGCAAATTAAAAGCGCTAGTTGCCTTTTAAAAGCGTTAGGAGACTATATTAAAAGCGCAACGCGGTTTAATAAAAGCGCCCAAAATCCTAACCCAATTAATTCTCGCATACAGACTGGCTAAATCACGCACGCCAGCAGCAGCTACAGTAGCTAACACACCTTCCCGAGCTGGTTTACCTACACTAGGTAGATCCACGTCCTCAGCATAGGTGCGATCCAGAATTGGGCCAAGGAGGGGGTGTCTTTGGGGGGGTTTGGGGGGGGGGGGGTCTCCGGATCAGGAGTCCGTTTCCTGATCGGCTCAAAATGGGGGGCGGGGTAGAAAAATGTACCTAAAAGTGCCAAAAATTAGCTATCTTTGCCCTATTATGATGCGAATTTCATAGAAAATGGCCAAAAATACGCAAAAATAGCGCTGCAGGCGAAAATTTTGACCAATTTTGGACTGATTTTGGGAAAATTTCCTTAATTTTTCCGGCTTTTTCTGGGTGGAGGGGGGGGGGGTGGAGTGCGGCGAAAATTTTATGGAGGGGGGGGGGGGGGTGGTGTCCGGAATTCCCGTCCGGATGGCCAAGGCTAGGGGGGGGGGGGGGGGCGACCCCCCCCCCCCCCCCCCCCCCAATCGCACCTATGGTCCTGAGCCGTACTGGGCTTCTCAGGCGCGTAGCCCCTGGTACCCAGTGAGTTTCTGACCGCTCAATCTACAACTGCCCCGCAGTTAAACGGTCTGTCTTTTGTCGGCACAGACCAACTGGTCTGGACTAGATAGATCAGTCATTCCTGGAGAATACCCCTCATTAAGCGCGAATTAACGAACTCGCAAAAACACTAAGCCTACGCCTAAGAATAAGCTTAAACCTGAACCTAAACTTAAGCCTAAGCCTGTATAGCCACCTTTGGTTGAGCGACCAGTAGCGTGGGTGGCTCTGGGGGAGCATTATAAAGGTGGGGGTTGGGGGGGGGGGGGGGGGTGAAGATTGCAAGCTCAATGCCCACTCAAGCTTGCCGAAGCAAGACGATCTTTTCGCCCGGGCGCAAGTCAAGTAATGTGCTTATATGTAGTTTGTTACTGGCTCGTGTATATAGGATGTTGTTGATCTACATTACTATGCCAAAGAGGCCTTTTGTCTGTCCGAGTACGCTTGCCTCGCTAGCACTTCGCCACGCGACGCTTCAGCATGCGCTTGCCTCGCTAGCACTTCGCCACGCGACGCTTCAGCATGCACGCGCTAGGAAGCCAGCAGGACGCCAGCGGCGTCCCGCAGAGAAGCTGGCTCGCTTCGATCGATCGACCGCGCCTGCCTTCAACGCAGGCTTTGCCTGAACAGTACGGCAATGCACGGTAGCAGAGCCTTGCAAAAGCGAACAGTGCGGCAGTGAGCGGTACAGCAGAGAACCTTACAATGTGCAATTGCAACAGAGCCGAACAGCACGACAATGCTCGCGCAGGCAATTCTAGCCGCTTCAGCGACTATTTCGCTTGCAACAGGACAGATCTTGCAACAGGACAATCGGCCCGCTCTCTAGCATTTGTATTGCGCGCCGCTTTGTACGGGGCGTTCGCGAGGCAGTTAACGCCATTAGCTTGCAACGGGACAGACTTTCTGCAACAGGACGCTGCAACAGTACAGACGTTACAACAGGATCGTCGCGCGAGGCGACCAGCGCCGTTGGCTCGCAACAGGACAGACCTTTGGGACAGGACAGATTTTGCAACAGGACAAATCTTGCAACAGGACAGATCTTGCAACCAGAAAATCTGCCCGCTTTCTATCATTTGTTTTGCGCGGCGCTTTGTACGGCGCGTTCGCGAAGCAGTCAGCGCTGTTGGCTTGCAACAGGACAGACTTTCTGCAACAGGACAAATGTTGCAACTGGACAAATCTTGCAACAGGACTGACCCTGCAGCAGGAGAGATCTTGCAACAGGACAGACCCTGCAACAGGACAGATCGTGCAACAGGACAGACGTTGCAACAGGACAGATTTTGCAACAGGACAGATCTTGCAACAGGACAAATCTTGCAACAGGACAAATCTTGCAGCAGGACAGATTTCGCAACAGGACAGACCTTGCAACAGGACAGATTTTGCAACAGGACAGACCTTGCAAGAGGACAGATTTTGCAGCAGGACAAATCTTGCAACAGGACAGGTCTTGCAACAGGACAAATGTTGCAAGTGGACAAATCTTGCAACAGGACAGACCCTGCAGCAGGACAGATCTTGCAACAGGACAGACCCTGCAACAGGACAGATCTTGCAACAGGACAGATCTTACAACACGACAGATTTTGCAACAGGACAAATTTTGCAACAGGACAAATCTTGCAACAGGATGGTCGCGCGAGGCGACCAGCGCCATTGGCTCGCTACAGGACAGACCTGCAACAGGACAGACCTTCTGCAACAGGACAGATTCTGCAACAGTACACATCTTGCAACAGGACAGATCGTGCAACAGGACAGACCTTGCAACAGGACAGATTTTGCAACAGGACAGATCTTGCAACAGGACAGCCTTGCAACAGGACAGATTTTGCAACAGGACAAATCTTGCAACAGGACAAATCTTGCAGCAGGACAGATTTCGCAACAGGACAGATCTTGCAACAGGACAGACCTTGCACCAGGACAGATTTTGCAACAGGACAGACCTTGCAAGAGGACAGATTTTGCAACAGGACAAATCTTGCAACAGGACAGGTCTTGCAACAGGACAAATCTTGCAACAGGACAGACCCTGCAACAGGACAGATCTTGCAACAGGACAGACCTTGCAACAGGACACATCTTGCAACAGGACAAGTCTTACAACAGGACAAATCTTGCAACAGGACAGATCTTGCAACAGGACAGATCTTACAACAGGACAAATCATGCAACAGGACAGATCTTGCAACAGGACAGACGTGGCACAGGATGGTCGCGCGAGGCGACCAGCGCCGTTGGCTCACAACAGGACCGACCTTGCAACGGACAGACCTTGAACAGGACAGATCATGCAACAGGACATTACGGCCATTGACGGCTACATTCCATGCTATTCAGATCTCAGGAATTCTTCTGCAACAGGAAGGAACGGCTAGTATATGCTTATAGGTAAACCCTTCACGCTAAAACTCCATCCAACGTATCCAGCACTTCTCTGACAATCACGACTAGCTCTAAACTTTGTAAGCCGAGCGTCGGCAGTCTTTCTTTCACATTGCTCACGTAAGCAAAGTAATAGTACTTCAGATCAAGCGAAAGACGAGATGAGATGTTGAAATTCGTCGCCTATGTCGAGACCACTTTCGATCAGAAAGTGCTCGTTGTCTCACTTTCGCATGCAATTCGGTTAAAATGCGACAAGAAAAGTGCACTTACAATTCCATTTTGTTCAGCGAATTGAAGACTTGCTTTCAGGCCAAAGTGCTTGGGCAATTCAAATTGCGTCTGTCGCCCGTCCGTCAGTCAGTCACTCTCCCTCTCTCTCGCAGTATCTTGGTGGAGATTATAGACTTCGGTCGATATTAAATTGACAGGATTACAGTAATGCTGACGATGCATATTGCTTGCACCCTTGTAGCGTTGCTGGCATTCCAGCAGCCTACTCCAGGAGAAGCCATGCACCATCGTCGCGATCGGCGCGACGTACACGATGGTAAGAGTAGACACTCTTTGGTTGAGTTAAGAAACTTCTGACTTTACTGTTACAGGAGGCTACATCCTCATAATTGGCGGGTCGGACGACTCGCTGAACGATGAGCAGCAGCGTAGAATCCCCGTGCTGAAGCTGGATCCGACCAACGCCACTTACGTCAAGACGTCCTATCTCGGCGCCAGCCTGACCAAGACTCGCGCTGTGAGGCGTCGGCCTTTTTAAGTGGCTTAAATTTGGCAATTTGACAATTGGCACATGCATGTAGGTACATATGCGCGCACGTCCTCGACGTGTATAGGGCAGCACGTTCTCAGGTTACGGTAGCCGAAAGTCATTTTTTCGCCGCGCCTCAGCGCGGCGAGGTGTATGTATACAGATGACAATGTCTGTCTGTCTGTCTGTCCGTGTGTGTGTCCGTGGCACCGAAGTAAGATATGTGACAGACAAAATTCCACAAATAGACAAAAATAGAATGTCATCTATGGGCGAATGTGGATGCAGAAATGGAATGATCGTATGGCAATATGAATTTGTGACATAGTTTTACATTTTTTAGTAGTTGCAATTTCGAGATATTTAAAATCAAAATTGATAAATGGCAAAAATCGACATTTTTGTCTAATGACCAAAACAGCTGTTAATTGATGAATGTGCACGCGGAAATGGAAATGTCACGCCAAAGAAAGTTCGTGATGAAGAACAACGGTACTAAACTTTTGGCTAGTTTTTTTCGCCAGCCTAAGCCGGGCGAACCCTAACAAGAGCTCGGCGTGCGTACGTGTGTACGTACATACGTAAGTGCGTACGTACGTGCGTCACGTTCGCTTCGGGCTTAATAACTCGCTCGTCTGACGTCGTAGGAAGGAGTTTGAGACGTCGTCGTGTAACCCGCGGACTCCTCTAGCCTTCTAAGTGGTCGAAAGTAAAATAAGTTTTCAAATTCGAGCGCTACAGTATCCCAAAGTGGGGTCTATTTTAAGTGAAAAGTTGACCGAACCTAGTCAAATTGCATATCAAGTTGAAGCGCTCGAGCTCCTAAACACGAAATCGACAACCAAAAGTTTCAAAAGTTTAAGCAGAGCGCTACAGTAACCAAAACGCGTCAGAAAGTGGTGATTTTGGCAATGTCGCGGCCTTTACAACTCGCTCGTCTGACGTCTTAGGAAGGAGTTTGAGACATCGTCGGGTAGCCCGCGGATTTCTCTAGCCTTCTAAGTGGTCGAAACTAAAATAAGTTTTCAAATTGGAGCGCTACAGTATCCCAAAGTTGGGGTCCATCTTAAGACAAAAGTTGACCGAATCTAGTCAAGTCGCATATCAAAATGAAGCGCTCGAGCTCCTGAGCACGAATCTAACAACAAAAAGTTTCAAAAGTTTAAACATAGCGCTACAGTAACCAAAACGCGTCTGAAACTGGCGATTTTGACGTGGTCATATCTCGGCACTCGTGAGTCGCAGAGCGACGTGCTCGATTCAAATTCCGCGCGCTACAGTAATCCCAAAATTTCGCGTCGAATAGCAGAAACCACTTTCAAACTCATCGAAATTATTCCTTAGGTACCGCTCAAGCTTCCGAGTATGAATTTGACAACGAAAAGCTTTGAAGTTGCGTGCAACAGACTACAGTATCAAGATCGCATCGAAAACTGGAGATTCTAACTTTGCTATATCTTGGTACTCGTGCAATGCAGAGCGACAGGCTTTGACATCGTTGGAAGAGCTCACTGCAAGCCAAAATCGAGTCATAGTCAAAAGTGACCCATAGTTTTGCCTTTTTATAAATTTTAGTTTTTAATCATATTTTCTTGCTATAAAGAATTCAACCTGGGCGACCCCAGTGTTGCGTAGCAAGACCACTCCAATAAGTATGGTCGTGACGAGAGTTGAGAGGCTACACGAAATCGGAAAGGGCCTCGCTACAAGCTCAGTACAAGTACAAAGCTCAAACCCACTCCGCTTTTTAAAAGAGACTTGTTTGTTGGATGTGACGCTTTCATACAGGTAGGAAACATCAGATAAACGCCGTCGTATCATGCCGATAACATATATAGCGAACGCGGCGATATCACTGAGCTTCAGATCAGCTGTACTGACAACTGTATCGTGTCGATAGCTGCCCTTGATATTAAGGTACACGCTCTCAAGTCACTTTCTCCAGATGCGGCAAACGATGTGTACAAAGTTCGCTATACTGTACATCAAATTTTGACAGACACAAAGTACAGGTTGAACTTTTTACACACACAGCTTGTTACAAGAACCAGGAGGTTGTTCGAAAAAATCCTAACAAGCTCCGGTATTAAAAAGTTGAGTTTGTATTCTGACTGACATTGCATAGAGTTGCGTTCTTTCTGCAGAGAGTGCGAGAACTCATCGCCCATATTGCTCCGCTTCACGAGCTCCCCCTTCGCAAGAGGGTATTGCTTAGCAATATTGATTTCGCCCGGGATTTGGTTTTTAGAGCAAGAAAATCCCTCTTTCGAGCAACGCTTTTAAAAAAGTGACAAAAACTTGTCAAAGTTTTGACAAACATATGACAGAGCACAAAAGAAGGCGCTATGAGCAATCAACCGTGTCGTACTTCGGTCCATGGCGCAAAACGAAGTTTATTTCGCCGCCCCCCAGGGCGGCGAGTATATATGTTGCAGTCAGCAGCCGTCTTCAGGCGATGGCCGTCTAGACGGCTATCGCCTGGTCGATCAGGCCGCAGCCGTCTTCTCGGGGAAAAGACGGCCATCGCCTGGTGCGTCAGGCGATGGCCGTCTTCTGCTGAAAAGACGGCCATGGCCTGATGGACCCATGAGCCGGCGTTCTTCAAAATGAAAGCTGTCGCCAGCGCTAGCAGGGAAGGGGCACAGCAGGCCTGAGCGGGAGGTGAAGTACATGGAGGAGTGTGCACCCCACTTACAGTTTGCACTAAAACTCTGTCGGCGTCGCGCCTGGCGGGTCTCAACTGAGGCTTAGCGCGACCACCGACTTCAGGGCGCGCTCCGCGCGCCCTGAAGTCGGTCACCGGTCGCGTTAAGCCTTGAGCTTCGACCCGCCAGACTGCGACGCCGACTGACTCTTGTTGCGCTGTG
>JASAMZ010007934.1:0-13274 GCA_030248115.1 Linhomoeus sp. GSCO2_2 | reverse complement strand
GAATTGGCTTGGACCTTGTGTTTCTAGTCTGGTGGCTTTCAGGAAGCCGGGCGCAGTGCTGGAACGACCGCCAGCTGTTCAACAATCTCTGGAACAACAAGGGTCTCGAGTTGACCTTCCGCTGGCGCCGCTGCCCCTGCGGAGGATTCCTGACGAAGCCTCCCACCCTGGTCGTCGACGACACCGGACACGTTCTGGTGCGCAGTCCCATTTGGTTGTGTGCGTGGTACTATGAAAGCGAAAGCGGCTTTTGAAGCAACGACTATTCGCGGTGCGCTCTCTGTCCAGGAAGAGAACGAGAAGAAAAAGAAGCAAATGAAACCCCAAGGCCAAAAACCTGCCTTGGTCCAGCACGTCGCTCGACATAACATCATCGGCAAGTTCCTTCCGCCCGCCGCTCCGCCGGTTGAGCTGCCGGCGTTTCCGAAGGAGCGCACTGACAGCTATCGCGAAGCCAATCACAGCTACTGGGACAGCTCCGATGACGAGCGCTCTCTGGAGCAGCGCTATCGGCCGCCGGATAGAATGGAAGCTGGTAAATGTGTTGAGCTGTTCTGTTGTGTGACTTATTAGGCCGTGCGTGAACTATATGATTGTTCCGTCCCAGAACTGCTCACAATTGCCGCTAGTCCAAAACCACGACGGAAGGCGTTTTCGCAAAGCGACGACGCCTTCCCGTCGTTGTCGTCGTCCAAAGGCGCCTCTCCTTCTCCTCTGGACGCCAACAGCGCCTGCAGCGGTTCCGCTTGGGTGGCAGCGGGGGACGCGGCGCGTCTGGAGATTACTGTAGCCGACGACTTGATCAAGTTAGCATTGCCTTGGGTTCTGTGTTGCGGTGCGCTCACTTCTGATTGCTTTTGTAACCTTCGGCAGGGCGATTCGACAGCTGATCTTGGCCTCCTTCAAGAAGACTAATCGTCTGTCGGCCACTGACGCGAGACTACTGGAGCTGATGAATCGGCTGAACGTCGACCTGTCGCTCGAGGTCAGCAACGCCGGCGGTCTACTCCAGTGGATACAGCAGGCGGCGCCTTACTGCTGTCTGGGAGTCGACGGCGACCACATCATGGTGCGGCCTGACGCCCCACTATCTCACTATGTAAACTCGGCCAATGTGTGGCCGATGGCGCGATGTTAGTCGAGCCATGTTAGTCGAGATTCTCGACTAACATGGCTGGACTAACATGGGTGTGAGTCGACATCTGGACTAATAGAGGTTCGACTAGCAAGTGTGAGTCCAACCTCGACTAACATGGGAGGCCCCCCAACTCACATGATGTTAGTCCAAGCCAAGCCTAGCCTGGATTAACATGGCTATACATAATGCGCTACTGTCACTACCAGAATTGAGAAGGTCGACTTCTGCTTCTCCACTCTCGACAGATGGTCAAGAAGAAGACGAAGCCGTGTGCTGCAGTTCCCGCCGCACGAAAGGAAGCGGCGTCGGATGGCGCCCCAGACGTTGCGTCTGCTCCAGTAGTCGCCGAGCTGTCGCTCAAGGAGCTTGCGCCTGCGCCGCCGCAAACCGAGCAGCCGAAGTCGATACCGTGTGCCGAAGAAGGAGTTGCTGGCGCGTCACAAGGTTGAGTGGCGCTCTTTGTGCTTCCGGTGTGCAGGACAAGTAGTACTCGTTCTTCAGTGGTCTGTACTGTGCTCTTCTTCGCAGAAGCTGCTGCAATTCCCAAATCACGAGCGCTAGAAGCGTCCGCCCCTCCATACGACCTGTCGGCCTTCATTGTCGTCCACGAGGGGTTGGAGGAGCTACACAGCGACGCCTACCGACAGGCCGGCCGACAGTTGGCCATAGTTCTGCAGACGCTGCTGGGCCGTTCGCTGCAGTAGCACCTCTTCCTCTCCACACTCAGCTCAGTTTGTCCTTGCCTACTTGGTGCCTTCGCTTGCCTCACGGTCTGGTATATTACCTGCTGTATCCCGATGATGCTAGATGGTGTAGCTGGTGCCCTGCTCCTTGAGGTTCTTAGTCGTGACGTGCGTGCTGTATGTAGTAGCGTTGTACGTAAGAATTCCACCTATTTGTGTCAGTGGCCGCCCACAGGACGATTCCCTTGCTTCCGATGAAAGCTCCATATGTTCAAATTTGTCAGTGTGACTTGCCAATTCGGTGCAGAGAGATTCATTTTCGCCTGTCGGCGCTCTAGGCGTGTATCTCCTCTCTTTTTGTCCATTGCTTTCCGTTCAGAATCTCTCGCCTGGTCGATTTTGAGCCATTGTCATTCCTGTGTGTGCCAACGGGTGTGCCTTTTTCGCAGCCTGTGCGTAGGTTCGAGCGAGTATCAAGATGCGACTGCTGCAGTATAGGTAGGTGAGTATGCTCCCAAACGTCTTCTGGGTTGCTTTTGTTGTGGCTTTCTTGCGGGTCCCCGAGTTAGGAGTGCGAATGATGCGACGTGTCAGACACTTGGTCGGCGTCAGTTGGTGCCTAAGCTCCGTGCCTTTCTTTGTCACTCGGTTTTGTGTCGTTGCTTGAGTAAACTCTGTCGACCGGTTTGCGTTGTTGATTGGAAGCTCGTGCGGTTCACGGGCTATCACCATAACTTTCTACAGTATACCTACGTCCTGTGCATCTGTGGTCCAGTGGACAATCGTCCCTACGCGAATTGGAGCAGAAATGGGGAAGAACAAGACAGCGACTCCCAAGCAGTTGGCATCGAAGAAAGCTGGGAAGAAAGGCACTGCTGCTGTGGACGACAGTGACAACAACAACAATGCGGAGAACAGGCCGAATGGTTGCGCCTTCCCAGAACATTGTGTCCACGGTGAGTGGAGAAGTGAGCTTGATAGGTTGGCTTTTGCTCGAGTGGGTAACGGAAGCCGAAGGAAAAGTTCTGAAGTGTCGGGTTTGATTCATCGGGCAGACTAAAGTGCGCTGCAGGGGAGCCAGTGAGCGGCAAGGAGCCAGGCAACGCCATAGAGATGGTCTGTGAGAAGGGCGGCGGCGGCGTCAGCAACGGCTGCGACCGCAACCGCTTCGTCCATCGAGAGTGCTTCGAGAAGTGGGAGGAGGACACCGTCAAACGGCTCAAGGCCTTCAATGGTGCGTACACGCTAGCCCAAGACACGCGCAATAATGTCGCCACTTGCGATATTTGCCTCGTACAGCTGCTCACCATGGTATCCACTTTCGAAAGGGGCAGGCTTCCCTTTGGCCTGTAGTTCTATTTCGGCCGTTTGTAGCGAGCAGGGCGCGCAACTGGAACGAGCGCCAGCTCTTCAACAACCTCTGGAACAGCAAGGGCTTGGAGTTGACCCTCCACTGGCGCCGATGCCCCTGCGGCGGATTCCTGACGAAGCCGCCCACCCTGGTCGTCGACGGCACCGGACACGTTCTGGTGCGCGCTTTTTGCGGGCACTTCGGAACCTAAGCTGTTTGCGTGAAGGCCGTCGCTTCGCGCTTTCCAGGAGGAGAACGAGAAGAAGAAGAAGCAGATGAAGCCGCTGGGCCAGAAGCCGACACTCGTTGTGCATCCAGGTCGACAGAAGATCGTGGGCCGATTCTGCCCACCTCCGCTGCCCGAGAGGGAACGACCGTCCGAAAGCCAGCGCGCCCACCGCGGAGACGCCCACTCAGACGAGGACGCAGACGACGAACTGTCGTTGGAGCAACGATATCGTCCTCCGAGAATGGAAGGCACTGGTGAGTTGCTTTAGTCCGCTGATGAATTTGGTGAGTTTGACTTGACAAAACTTGTCATGTCTATACGTTGCAGAACTGCTGGCGACCCATTCGGCCAGTCCGAAGCCGCGCCGTCATGTACTTCCAGAGGGCGCCGAGGCGTTCCCGTCGTTGTCCTCGAAGGGCGCCTCGCCCTGCTCTGAGGGCGGCCGCGTCGAGTCGGCTTGGGTCGGCGCTGGGGACGCTGCCAATCTGGAGATCGACTCCGCTGAAGAACTGACAAAGTAGGCGGTCGTCGTCTCCACGCTTTTTCTGGACCGTGCAGCTTCCGTCTACAGTAATAGCTCAAGCTCTGTGCGCACTGCGCAGGTCGATTCGCCAGCTGATCTTCGCCTCGTTCAAGAAGGTCAACCGTCTGTCGGCCACGGACGCCAAGCTGATGGCGCTGATGAATCGCATCGGCGTTGACCTCTCCTTCGAGATCGACGGCGCCGGCGGACTCCTCCAGTGGATAGAGGCGGCGGCGCCCAATTGCTGCCTGGCCGTCGACGGAGACCACATTATGGTACGAGCGAAGCGAGGCAAGGTTGACGCGGACGTGGGGCTCCGCCAAGGATTGCGCACTTGTTTTCAGGTGGTCAAGAAGAAGACCGCCCCGAAAGCGTCCCTCGCTCCTCGGCCAGACGACGCCGCCGCCGAAGCAGAGGCTGAGCCGGCCACTCCAACGGCTGCTGAGGCTCAAGAGGCGGAGACAGCGAGACAACCACCAGCATATGTTGCTCAACCACAGTCGGTGGCCAAGGGGCCAGTTGCGGAAACTAAAGCAGAACTTCAACCACTTGGGGCGCCTGAGTCGGCTGCTCCACGACAGCCGCCTCCTGCTGAAGTCGTTCGTGGAATCGGTAGGATGGGCTCGGGTCTTGGTTGTCAGCTTAGGGTGCTGTGTATTGCAACCGCCAATTGAGCGGACGCCGTTCAGGACTGACGGATCCGCGAGTGTTGGAGGCGGCTCGTCAACTGCGAGGGCCGGCGCCCGAGTGGGACTCGTCGGCCTTCGTGGCGCACGACAACCCTCGACTTCGCAGCGACTGCTACCGAAGGGCAGGCAAGCAGCTGAGCAGAGTGCTCGAAGCGCTCCGTCGTTAGCGCCCCTCGCATTAGCTTCCTGCCGAGTCGCCCGGCCGACTGGACTGTTAGCTTGCCTTGTTTGTGTTGTGCCTTTTTGGCACTCCTCCCCTCCAAAAGGGAGGAGTGCTATAGTGATGGTGCGGATTCTGTGTAAATTGGAACGCTCATAAGTCGGTCTAGAGTTGGCCGATCGGGTAGAATTTTTTTTATTCGTTAGGTCTCTGGATGGCGCAACCTGCATCGAGGGTCTCGACTTCCGTCCGGGACCCGATTTTTGGCAAGTTGCAAAAAACTCGATTTTTCAGCCTCCGACGATCTGGTAGAACGGAGCGAGACGAGCTTTGGGCCGAATATGTAAAAGGCATTGGGCTATCCGACGGTAGGGGCGCCGCCGGGCTGGGTCCGGACCTCCCCGGGCCGGGTAGCAAAAACCGGGTTTTTCGACCCAGAAGTAGGGTTCCGTCTCCCGCTCGGCATTTTTTTGTTTTACAAGGTAATGGCCCTTTATTTTCTGTATTAGAAGAACTTGGATAGCTGCATCCCGAATCGTCGTCAGAATCTCTGTCGGTTGTCGTACGGGCCGGAAATCCGGTGCAAAGTTGGGTCCCGGGTCCCCGGGCAAAATTTCGGGCAGGCGTAACTTTCGATAGGTTGATCACATCGCGATGGGACAACCACCAATCGATAGCACTCGCTGAGCGCTACAACTTTGTAATATATCACTTTTTTCGAAATGGTCAAATTTTGGGACCAAATTGGAAAAACGTTTTTTGGTCGAAATTGAAAAGTTCCACGTTTCCCATTTTTTGCTGCGTTAATCGATTTTGACGATATTAACAGGGTTTTTGAGGCTTCCAAATATCTTCACTGGAGCAGATTTTCAAATTTCGGCGGTCGCAATTTTTATGCGAAATTTTAATTTTTCCAACAAATTTTCGGTATTTTGGTGCAAAGTGTGGTCAGTTGAGATATTTCGGTGTCAGTTGGGCTTTCAAGTGATAGAGCATCAAAAGATACGTTGTTTCTGTTATAAACACTTTTTTTTGTCTGACTCGTATTTTGGCGGAAAATTTGAATTCAAAATTTTGGCTGCCGGATTTGTCCGGGGCACCTACCGTGTAAGTACTCGATTCCGGCTTTTTGGGGACGCTGATCACGAATTTGACGTCGTCCTTTCGTTTTGAGATGTGTGGAACCATTTTTGAAGAATTTGTTTGCCACCACATGTGGCCTCAAGTGGAAAACCTGGCTGTGTCAGTTCAGCTGAAGCTAGGTGTGTTATATGTCGAATGTGGGGTATTGGAGGGTCACAATTCCGAATTTTCTATTAGTTTTGCGATCAGAACGGGATCTAAGCCTCACTGGCACGTCTCGTTGATCAATGGGCAGCATGATTCAACCCCCAAATTCTTCTGAAAGAGGGGAGGACTGCCCCGAGGGGCTCTGCCCCCGTCTACTAATCTTGTTCGAATGGTTGGTGTGCGTATGCAGAAACCCTGACGTGATCTCTAGTGGGGAAGCGTCTCTCGGCGTATTTCGCTACTGCGCGCAGTTCCATCTTGCCAAATGTGCGCTTCTCTGAATCACGACTATAGGCCAGTGACTATTGTACCCCGTTTTTACGCCGTCCACAGGTCCTCCATTCTGCCTTATCACTGTAGAGATAGCGGTTCGATTTCGAGCATCATTGTGCAATCTGTGAGGCCAGGTATGCCTTATTACAGTTTCGGCTCCATAATAAAGAGAACCGTCGGTCGTTCAAACCTCTCGTGGTGCTTTCCGCGTCCTATGCACAAGGCTCGGTTACATACTTATGTCGAGAGAGAATTCGATAGTATCTTCGTCTTGTCTTTCCGTGTTCTCTTGCCGTTCTGGTTTTTGTTGCGCATTGTTCGTTCGATGGCCGTTAGACTGGTTTGGGCGGCGTGACGTGGAGTGACGCACTTCTACCAACGGGTGTTCTTATGAAAACATCACTTCCGTTTCGACGATACGTGAAATGACGCGCTGTATGTGTGAATTGTTCGCGATGGCACTTGCGTGGTTTGGCTTTTGCCAGCCTTTCTTTTGTGACTCTTTTTTACGAGTAAAGGATTCTCTCTGTTTTGAGCAGCTGGTGGACCTCGACAATGCTGCCGGATCGTCCGCAATTTGTTTACCTTTTCCGCTGTGTTGCACTGCAACGGTTGCTGTGTTCGTGACGATTACGGTAGGAAGTGGCAAGAAACGTGTCAAACACATCAATGGCTCAAGATGACCCCAGCGCTGCGCCGGAAGAAGGGCCGAAGGCGTCGACGTCTATGGACACCGCTGAAGCGGCCGAATCCAACGACAACAGCAACAATTCGGTCGCTGCCGAGGACGGCCGGACCGTCGCAGAGAAGGAGACGGGATTCACGATTCCCAACTGGTCTGCTCCGTGGTTGCTTCCTGGCGCGCTGGAAGCTACGTACGGCTTCTGATGTTGAGTCTTCCCGTCTTCAGGGTTGGCAAGGCGCCTCTGGGACACCACTTGGACGTCATGAAGGGTGACAGGCTCGTTCAGGTGTGCCGCCGACCATGAATTCTTCATTTATAATTGGTGAGAAATCCCTAGTTCCGCCACATCCCTCCCTTCAGAAGCTGATGATCGACGAGAAGGGCTGCTACTTCTTCGGGCGGAACCCGAAGCTGTGCGACTTTGCCGTCGACCACGCCAGCTGCAGTCGGGTCCACGCGGCCCTTCTCTTCCACAAACACCTCGCCCGCTTCTTCCTTGTCGACCTTGGAAGCAGTGGGTATTCTGTCACCTGGCTGATTTTGGCTGACACTCGAAGATAGCGACTGCACGTTGCAGTATCGCATGCTTGTGGTTCATGCGCCCTAGCACCCGCTTGACAATCCCTCGGAGAGGCGCGCGCACACCACAATCACTTGTCAACTCCTGGTTACAGCGCACGGCACCTTCATGGGAAGGGCGACGCGTCTGGAGGCGCAGAAGCTGGAGCAGGTGCCTCCCGACATCAGCTTCCACCTGGGCGCCTCCACTCGGCGGTACGTGCTGCGCTCCAGGCCTTCGGCCGCCGGCGGTGCTGCTGCTGGCGCCTCCCAAGGCCTTCCCTCCTCTCTCTACGACTCTTCGGGCCGCACGACCACCTCTGTAGACCCCACGACGGGACTGCCCAGCGAGGAAGATGAGCTCAACGTTGGTCCGCCGTTTCACCCAACAGCTAGGTTGACGTTGTGCGAGCGTACCTGCCTACATAGGTACGCGCCAATATCGGCAGCAGTAGGATTCACATGTTTGCCCCCATGGGTTGTAAATGGGAACTCCTAGTGACACATTCATTGGTGAAGGTTTCCATAATTTCTTCTCTATTGCTCTGCGATATGTTGTGGGTTCTTGGGCTCGACTCTGCTTATTCTAAGTGGTTCTTGTTTGGCACAGAGCTTGACGGAGTACAACACGGCGCTGAATCGTCGCGTAGCCTCTGTGCCGTCGGACGAGGTGAAGTCTGGTCTGTCGGCGCAACAGAGGCGCCTCAAGCGCAAAGAAGTCTCAGTCTGCTTCCTCGACGAAGAAACCGTCATCAATCCCGGTATTTCTATAGTCTTACTCCATGGGTGCAGGTGTTACGGTAGTATTTCTACAAGTACAAGATGCCTAGTGGAGGTATTGAATGAATGACAAACACGGCCGGCACGCGTTGCCATCGCTTTCATCATTCAATTTCAGAGGACGTCGACCCCTCCGTGGGCCGTTTCCGCAACCTCGTCCAGACTGCAGTCATTCCATCGAAGGTGGGCAGAGTGGGGAACTTAACGTTACATTGACCAGCGGAACATTAGGCGGATCTACTTCATCCGATTGGCGGATCTTTGCGATTTCGCGAATCGCCGGGACGATTCTGTCCAAATTTTGACATGTTTTCGTATTTGGGATGCCGATCACATATCAGAAGAGAAATTTCAAAAATTCATTCGCGCTCGTGAGTTATAGGACTTCGGACAACTTTGACGTTGTGCTGCAGTCGAACGCGGCGTCGTACGAAGTTGGTGCAATTGAATAAAGTATTTGACTTTGTACCCTTTATCTACACACCAAATTTCAGCTCAATTGATTGCAAACTGATTTTCCTGAAAGATTGGCATTTTCTTCAAATATCGATTACCTTCAATTGAGCTGAAATTTGGTGTGTAGATAAAGGGCACAAAGTCAAATACTTTGTTCAATTGCACCAACTTCGTACGACGCCGCGTTCGACTGCAGCGCAACGTCAAAGTTGTCCGAAGTCCTATAACTCACGAACGCGAATGAATTTTTGAAATTTCTCTTCTGATATGTGATCGGCATCCCAAACACGAAACCGTGTCAAAATTTGGACAGAATCGTCCCGGCGGATCGCGAAATCGCAAAGATCCGCCAATCGGATGAAGTAGATCCGCCTAATGTTCCGCTGGTCAATATAACGTTAAATTGATTATCGTACCGTCGTGAGAATCTTCGTCTCTCAGCGCCAGCGGCAGGACAGCGGCGCGGACGAGGACGTCTTCGCGCTTCTGACGGGGGGCTCGGCGGCGCTCTCGAGGAAAGCGCGACCCTTCCACCGACCCGTGCACCCACCCACTGGGTCCTCCGAGTCGGCCGGCAGCGTAGGTTTCGCCTCCTCCCTATTGGGCGGGCTGCCGCTTCCCAATCCCGCCCCAGACGTCGAGGCCGTCGCTCCCAACGTCGCTGACGTCGCTGCGACGGCGCTTCCCGCGCGCGGCGCCAGACCTTCGCTGCTGGGTAGCGGCCCCGCGGAGGAGGAGCCCCGGAAGAAGAAGTACGTCAAGGAGGCCTGGCCCGGCAAAATGCCCGGACAGCACAGCAGGGCCGCCGCCAACCTACTCGTCTGACCTTGGATATGTACACGATGTTTTGTTTTATTTGCTGCTCTGCTACATTTTGACTCTGCTCGGCTCTTCTTTGTGTCATGTACCGTGTGTTCTCATGTGTACCAAGTGTGCGGTAAGTAATGGACATTCTACGAGTTTGTTTGTTTGTGTCGCCAAGATACGGTAGAATGGTATATGTGCTCGCCCCGTTCCCGTTTTCAGTTTGAAATAGAGTTTCGGTGGTTGGCGGCGAATAAACCCGCGTACTCTGGAGATCATGTTCTCGAGTGTTCGGCGCCGATGCTTCCGTTTGTCCAAATGGCAAACAGCTGTGTTGTGAATCTTATGGTTTGGACGCCTTGTATGTGCATTGTATGGCCGGAGCGCAGGTCGCGGTATGTCGTCTGACGAGGACAACGAAGCTATGGACAGCGGCGTCGATATGGTCGACGAGACCGCAGGCGACGTCGACGGAAGCCACTCGGAAGCCCTCTCGCAGCCGTCGACTTCTGGAGAGGTGGACGAGTGCCTGGAGAAGTTCAAACGTGAGAAATTGACATCTGGCAACAGAATGACTGCGTGAGCGTGTTGAGTGGTTCCAGGGCCTGTTGAGTAGTTCCAGAGGCAGTTGAGTGTTCCCGCAGCCTGTTGAGTGGTCGCAGAGCCTGTTGAGTGGTCCAAGAGACAGTTGAGTGGTCCCAGACATTTTGAGTGGTCTGTTGGAGGGGTTCCGGGCCGACATCGATCGACACTGTGTCCCTATATGTAGCTACCGTATACGCCCTCTTTTGAACATATATACGACCGTAGTTTGTGATTCTTCCCCGTTCTTTCCCTTTGAACGTTTGAATTGTTTCTATCGCACAGCAGGCAAATTGTGATCTACTGTGTGTCGCTATTGTGTCGGCCGGGTCTATAAAGCCGCCGGCCGACTGCCGTTCGGCGTTCCGTTCCGTTCCCTGTCTATCCCGTGTGGTGGAAGTGCTGCCAGTTTATTTATCGGCCTAAAACTTGTCTCCCGACCAACCAGCGGCGATCAACGCCACGGAACCCCGCGCAAGGCAAGATCATGGTTGTGTCGACCAAAGGGAAGTGCTTTCTTGCCCTTATTGTATTCCTTCTCGCCGCCGCGTACGCTGTTAGCTGTGCATCGTGTGGACAGGTCCGGAACCCTCCCACCAAATGGCGTGGCCTTGGATTCTATAACACGCTTCCATCTTTCCAGAGCGACGGAGAGAGCGACTGGGCGACGTCAAGGGACCCGCACAGGTGCTGCCTTTCGGGCCAACGACGGTCGTCAGTCAAGGAAGCGCGCGCGGGCGTGAGCCCTACGAGAGAGCGAACATCGCGGCGGGTTTCGTCTGGTCCAGTTGCGACAGCTAGACAAGCTTTTGTGCGCGTGCGCGTGACGGTGCAAATCCAGCTGCGATCCTTGCTTTTGCGTGTGCCCCACCGCTCGTGGGTCTACCTCAAGGTTGCTTGCAGGCTAGCAACGAGTTGGGAAGCCTGTCTCGGATGGGCCAACGTCGTGAACGAAGCCACGCGAGAGACGCAAGCCGCCGCGGCACTCGATCAGGCGCAGCAGCAATCGAGCGCGTTGGCATCGATGGTGACGTTAGCTTCCCCGCGGAGAGGGTTAGAGCGAAGTCCACCGTCGGCCACTCTGTTCGCTTCACTCGCCCAGCATCACCTGCCGCACAACGCCGCTTTCGTTCATCCGATGGCATCGCAGCGACTCGCGCTCAGTAAAAGGCCCTCGCTTCCTCAGGCGGCGCCGCGACAACTAGAGGCTGAGACGGCGAGCAATCGGCAGCAGTGTGTACGGTTGCCTAGGGCTATGGCGAGGGAGGCGTGTAGTCCCGCCGCGTTCCTTTCACCCAGCCAACCGGCGCCCAGGGAAGAGAGCCTGAAGCCACTGAGATGGTCAGGGAGGCCAGTGTTCCAGCGGAGGCGGCCCGTTCGGTGGATTTGGAGAGGCGATCAGGGGACTCGTCTGAAGCCGCTCAGGCGCCACAACTGCAAGAAGCCGACCGAACGACGATGCAACATCGATGCGAGAGCAGCGACCGCACCGAGACGGTGCTTTTCTAAGGGGGCGGAAAGGGGGCGCTGCGCTCCTTCCTCCCCAACGACCTTCCCCCTGCCATCTTTTGGCTTTCTTTTGCCTTTCGCCATGCGTCCCGTTTCCCGTGCAACCCTTCGTGTTTTCTTTGCGCCAGTCTGCTGTTCGCTTGATGCCAACGCAGCCGACGAAGGCGATCCGGCCGGCGGAAGGCGAACATGCGCTCGTGTGGCTGCAGAACTGTTTGACGGCCATGCCTCGCTGCGCGCAGAACTACTGTACTACCGATGCAAAGACACCAACTGTACCAGCTGCGCGACAACCACTTCTCTGCTGCCACCACATACGGTCGTTCCCCAATCATCCGCACTGCAGCCGCCTGCGTCACAGCGGCAATCCGTTCCGCCGACGCGCTTCTTGTTCGCTTCGCTGCGTGTTGAGCTTGTTGCTCCTCCATCGAGTGCGAACCGCCGTCGCTTTCGGAACGGTAGCAGCAGCAGCAGTCGGAAGGCTCGCCGCCGCCGCCGACGAGAACGCGCGTCCGACCATCACCTTCTACTACGCCGTCGACCATACCGTCGGTTCGGCTGCCCATGCTGCTCCGATCGCGAACCATGCTCCGAACGCGAACCATGCATTGCCACCGCCGCCGGCAATGCCACCCAGCGCGCGCGCGGCAGCGCGAGGTCGACGACGGCGACTTCTCCACCGGCCGACCAACTTCCAACTTCGCCGTCGACCGCTGCCAGCGCTTCTGTCTCCCCGCTGTACCCTTCATTCTGGCCAGCGTTCATGCTGCTGTCCGGAAGTCGCACGCACAGTCGATGCTATCAGCGCGGCGGCCAGAGGACACAGCGCGCGGAGAAGCGAAGATTCGTCGAGTGTCCTTTCGCCTTTTACGCTACGTCGCGACAGGACAGTTGTCTCATTGTTTTTGTGCTTGTTCAATTTTGTCTGCTTCCAGTTTCCCCCACCGACTCTCCAGAAGAGGGCGACAACTTCCCCAGTCGGCTGGACGACCACCATCACCAGCTTCTCCATCGGCCACCATCATCACCAGCTCCCCTACCGGCCATCGCCGACTTCTCTTCTGCCGACCGCTACAAGCTCGGGGTCCGAGCTCAAGGAGGGAGGGAGAAGATGTTGGAGGGGTTCCGGGCCGACATCGATCGACACTGTGTCCCTATATGTAGCTACCGTATACGCCCTCTTTTGAACATATATACGACCGTAGTTTGTGATTCTTCCCCGTTCTTTCCCTTTGAACGTTTGAATTGTTTCTATCGCACAGCAGGCAAATTGTGATCTACTGTGTGTCGCTATTGTGTCGGCCGGGTCTATAAAGCCGCCGGCCGACTGCCGTTCGGCGTTCCGTTCCGTTCCCTGTCTATCCCGTGTGGTGGAAGTGCTGCCAGTTTATTTATCGGCCTAAAACTTGTCTCCCGACCAACCAGCGGCGATCAACGCCACGGAACCCCGCGCAAGGCAAGATCATGGTTCTGTCGACCAAAGGGAAGTGCTTTCTTGCCCTTATTGTATTCCTTCTCGCCGCCGCGTACGCTGTTAGCTGTGCATCGTGTGGACAGGCCCGGA
>JASAMZ010007933.1:0-15351 GCA_030248115.1 Linhomoeus sp. GSCO2_2 | reverse complement strand
AAAGGGTTATTCTCTCACCAAAGCATGAAGCGCTTCATGCACCATTACTGCCAATGAATTTGACTTGCGTAGAAGGGCTTTTTCACAAACAGTTATTCTACCAGACACTGGCCTGAAATTACAAAGTTTGTTTGACTAAACATTAACTCCACTCCTTCCTCTTCCCTAGCATTGCTGTGCAGTGCGCTTTTCACCCTCGCAACCATAGTATGCATTTCTTTCAACATTGAGCGTACGTTTTGGTTTAGTTGGGTATCAATGCCCATTGCGCACATGCTTGAGTCTTACCATGGGCCATTTAGCTTTTGAAGTCTACAGCAATAATGCTCACAACAGCGCAATCAATAAGCCAAGCTGCACACTCACCGGAGGTATAAGTCGTCTTGAGCGTCGCCTACATCTCGAAGGTAGACAGCTCGAAAGAGTCGACAAGGCCCGGCATAGCCCAACAATGATTTCTGATGTAAGAAAGAGTAAGAGTAGTATAAAAGTATGCTCGGGTATACGCGCATAAAAATGCGTAAAATATTATGTGTATTTTCCGCGCAAAACCCTATATTTTTCGCATAAAATTCAAAATTTAAGATCACCCTGTTGGCGTCGTGCGTGACGCGTCTTTAATACTTGGTGCGTCTTTTTGAAACGTTTCCCAGTATGCAGGGATTCCTGGCGCGGAAAATACACATAATAATTTACGCATTTTTATGCGCGTATACCCGAACATACTTTTAGTATTCTGATGTACGATGAAAGAAATCAATTTCCACAGTTCTCTTAACAATTGGGGCTTTCACCAGACAGGTACATGTCTCAATCTCAGCATTACTCCACACACACTCTATATTTTGCTGCAGTTCGACAGTTGTCTTTGGAAATTGTTATGTTGGCAGCACTGGTTGTCAGATCCAATAGCGCAGAGTCAGACCACTTTGTCAAAATCTAGCTGTTGCATGATATTCAAGTGATGTCAAAATTGTCATCATTGTCAGGAATGAAGCAAACCGTGGCTAAAATGTCTTAAATATCAGGTGTGCACAGAGTGGCAGTGCCATGCTGGGCTACATTTCTGCCCTGTACACTGTTTGTAATAGTTGCTGTACGTTTGTAGGAGCTACCTTAGAGCAGCGACTACCGTTGAATGCCACGAACATGACGAAATGTGTTTGCAGCTCTCTAACTGGAGTATCTATCCCTTCATAATTTTCAGAACATTTTTTGAGCCCTCTTCTGAGGTGTTTGACTTTGCTGAAATGCACAAATACTAATTTCGTTAGTTTATTAACAGAGTAGTGTTTCTTAAAGCTGCATAGTAATTCAGGTGTAAAACGTTGCACAATTTGATTTAGAACTTGTCGTACCTAATAAGCTGAAAAGCGGTGTTCAAGCCTAAGCAAAGAGACAGTCACCCACAAAACACGTTGTGGAAATGGAAACATTATGGCATTCTCCAAGTAGTGCTTGAGCTGGTTTCCAAGTTCCTGCAACAGTGATAAAAGTCTGTCAGCTTCTGTCAGTTACTCAACTTCCAATGCATTGCACGTAGCTTAGCACTACATTGACATACCTGGAGTGTCTCCAGCTTTGTCGAGTCGTTCTCTAGCTTTCTTGCAACTGATGCAAACTGGACCAATTCAACCTAAGGTGTTAGCACAAATATGACTGCAACCTTTCAGCAATCGGAAGGAACCCCCACCTTAAACTTCTGCGGTTCCACTATGGCGTTTGTTAATGAAGGCGGTTCATAATCACTAAATTGTGTTAGCCCACTGCTGCGCCTTTTCATTCTCCAATCCGCCCACTTCCTTGCAAATGCAATGTCGGACTCCTTAATTTGTGATATGATTTATCCAGTATGTTCTGCCACACTCACTTAAAGGGATTAAACCTTGACAATGGGACCTCCACATGTTTCTTCAATAAGATCTTCAGAATTGGATGCCAGAGTTATGCAATGGTGAATAAGTAGAAATGCTAACAGTGTCTGTTAGTAAATTCTCCAACAGTTCCAAGGGCGTATCTTGTGTATGAGTTCAAACTTGCTTCTAGTCACTCGGTCCGGCATTCAGGTAAGGGCTTAGTGAGCTACTGCATAGGATGGACATGTAAGCACACTTGGCATCAAAAGTAAGGAAATTTTCTCAAAATCAGTCCAAAATTGATCAAAATTTTCGCCTGCGGCGCTATTTTTGCGTACTTGCGGCCATTTTCTATGAAATTCGCGCTATCATAGAGCAAAAATAGCTAATTTGTGGAACTTTCTAGGTACCCCCCATTTTGAGCCGATCAGGAAACGGATTCCTGATCCAGAGACCCCCCCCCCCCCCCCTCAAAGCCCAAAGACCCCCCCCCCCCCGATCCAATTCTGGATCCCACCTATGGATATGTCGTAGGCCAACAGGGGATTCAGTCCAATCCGGGATTGGCCTAGGCCAACAGGGGATACATACCTTGTTGGGCTACCGTATCAAGGGATTGCGCATCACGCGCCCGCCCGGCGCACATCACGAGATCTCTCGCACTGATGTGCAAGGCGGCTTGCGGTGATGCGGGGCGCGTCGCTCCAACGTGATTCCGTATCTGCTTTCTGGTGGTTGGCGGATCTCTGAGTAGTCTCCGCACAATATGAGAGAGTGTGAGACGCGTTGCAAGAATATGTCAACCTTTCATGGTATGTCAATAGCAAGAAACGTTACAAAGGCGATGTTCGACGGGGCTGGGGGGGGGGGGGGAGGTGGTATGCAATATCTGAACGATTGCTCCCAAGATCTGAGTTCTGAATGATCCCAGAGTCCTGCGTCCAGAGTCTTATGACAATCACTGAGTCTGGGTCGGCTCGCGGAGCGCGCCTGAAGTTGGTGGTCACGTTAAGTCTCAGTTAGATAGATATCTCTTTCCTTCGGATCGTCCCGTTTTGGGACGGGGGTCACGCTAGAAAATTAATTTTGAAAAGTGCTGCAGCCGATTTCGGGCGACGCCGGCAGAGTTTCATTGCAAGCCCTAAGTGGGGTAAACACTTCAGACATTTATTCAGACGTGGGAGGTTAGGGGTAGTGGGGGATATCAGGTTGGAGCGGCGCGACCCCTCCCCCCCCCCCCCCCATCACCGCAAGCCGCCTTGCACATCACCCGCCCCCCCCCCCCCCCCCCCCCCCCCCCACCCCCCCCCGCAAGCCGCCTTGCACATCAGTGCGAGAGATCTCGTGATGTGCGCCGGGCGGGCGTGTGATGCGCGATCCCTTGATAGGCTAGCCCAACAAGGTATCCCCTGTTGGCCTAGGCCAATCCCGGATTGAGCTGAATCCCCTGTTGGCCTACGACAGATATATGGTCACAACCTAGCGCGCAAGGCAATCCAACATAGGGCAAGGGCATTGCCTGGATACGGCGGCAATTGCCCTTACATATAGTGGTTCAATAAAAGATGGGTGTATTCGTGTAAATTAGATGGAGAATTTACTGGGTGTATCTTGTGAAGCTGGGGAAAGCTATATCTCTGCGTGTAAGGCATACTCTAACGTGTCAAAGTGTTGTGCAGACATGCACACACACGTGCAGTTGCACAGCGCAGCAGCTGTTGGAACTTTGGTGTTAGAAAAAGTTGATTGCTCACTGCGATATCTGGAATTTTGCACGTTACTGCCACTATTTGCGTGTGTCCAATCGCGCATACCCCATTCTATTGCGCTAAGCGTAATTCAAGGACAAGGATTTCTGCCACAATCACCCGAGGTATCGCAACAATCATACCTTTTCCAGTGATTTTTCTTTGGTGAGTCTTTCTGTTTCTCATTATGTCATAACCATCTTCTTCCCTTCACTATCCTGGCATGAAGAGCTAACGTTTACATCAAATCTGTCACTGAAGTCCATTCAAGAAAGGCGTGCACTGGGGGTTTTTCGAGTCTGCAGACTTTGTGCTTTGGGAAACCCCAATGATTTATACATCGTTGGATACTCCTGTCGGAGTGTGTTGGCGCGGTGCGTGTTTGGCCATAATCACGCAACACGCGCCGGTTTGAGACGCACATGAAGAATTCGAGGTTTTGTACAGGGCGGGCGATTGTGAAAATTTTTACACCAGTTGTTCCGCAAGGTGTCCTCATATCATATTTCAATTGTCAGGGAAATCGGTTAGCTACAGCGTTAGTTATGGCATGATGTTAGGTTAACTTCAAAATGTGCATGATCCTTAGTGGCCGTACTTCAACACAAGGTCACTTTGAAGGCCATTATCTCGAGCGTCGTTCAACCTAGAGCGATGTGATTTTCACCATTCGATTCAGCGTTAAAAACTGCGTGGGATAAGCTACTTTTAATTCTATTCTCGAAAAAGAAGTCTTTTTGAACGATTTGCGCAGAAATTTGCTACCACGTCAAAAATAAATTTGCCCAACACCTGTGTTGGGACACAAGGTGCCAACCAACTGGCGCAGAAAATTCAGGTCTGTTGAGCGCATTGTTAATGTAGCAAGCACTGACCCAAACTCGATCTCGCGTATTAGGTGTCCAAGACGGCAAACATTGTAGGCGCGTATCTCAAAAGCTACGCAAGCTGCAGACTTGAGGTAATGGCATTCGATTAGGATGATCTACATCATGATAAAAAATGAGCAAAATCTGTGCAGATTAGGGCACCTAAACTGTGGGCGACATGAGCTCACTGCCCTCCTCCCACTTAAGAGCGGGGTCCGATTTTTTTCACCACCCTGTAGTACTAAGGAGACCCACAAAAACTGTATGGCCGGATTTTCGAGTTTTTCCTCTAGACACTTTTTTCGCCCGGCCTCAGCCGGGCGAACCCCTACGAGAGCTTATCGTGCGTGCGTGCGTCCGTGCGTTCGTGCGTAACGCTCTCATATCTCGGCGTTGGAAAGTCGTAGGAAGGAGATCTTGGACTTTATGGATAGGTCTCGACTCACTGGTAATGTCGCTAAGAGACTTCGAAATTCAAAAGTTTGAATTGCGCGCGCTACAGTAACCCAAAGGTTCAAATTAAAAACGGCTATTACTCGCTCGTCTTACGTCGTAGAGCTGCGCGCGATAGGTCAACTAAAAGGTCTCGACGTGCTCTTTCGCTTGGGCAACAACAATGCCATGCATATTCTGACTTATGCAACATGCATTACATATACATACTTCTGAACAACAATGAACAACGATGATTCCTTCACTTACCCTCACATGCATTGTTATTTAGCTTAAAGGTGATCACTTCTTTCAGTCTGTCTATTCTCATCACCATTCCCATGGCTGTGTAACTGAGTGCTACAAATGCATGATCATACTATGAATGTTGGAACATACTAACCATCTGCTGCGCCTCGCAGCAAATGCCTGATCATACTTTTGCCAACCAGCCAGAATTATGTTCACATCTCTCACCCACCTGATCACCTTTTCATGTCGACTCAAATGGGTGCTCACCTTTCGAAATTTTTTCTAAAGGTGATCACCCCCCATCAAAAGGTGACCACCTACTTGCAACTGTGCACGAAAGGGTTAGAACGATCTACATCATGATAAAAAATGAGCAAAATCTGTGCAGATTAGGGCACCTAAACTGTGGGCGACATGAGCTCACTGCCCTCCTCCCACTTAAGAGCGGGGTCCGATTTTTTTCACCACCCTGTAGTACTAAGGAGACCCACAAAAACTGTATGGCCGGATTTTCGAGTTTTTCCTCTAGACACTTTTTTCGCCCGGCCTCAGCCGGGCGAACCCCTACGAGAGCTTATCGTGCGTGCGTGCGTCCGTGCGTTTGTGCGTAACGCTCTCATATCTCGGCGTTGGAAAGTCGTAGGAAGGAGATCTTGGACTTTATGGATAGGTCTCGACTCACTGGTAATGTCGCTAAGAGACTTCGAAATTCAAAAGTTTGAATTGCGCGCGCTACAGTAACCCGAAGGTTCAAACTAAAAACGGCTATTACTCGCTCGTCTTACGTCGTAGAGCGGCGTGCGATAGGTCAACTAAAAGGTCTCGACGTGCTCTTTCGTTTGGCATTAAAACTTTTGTTAATTACGCAAACACGCAACACGAAAAGCGACATTCTCGCGTTTTTAACGCAGAAATCGCTCTAACTCGCTCAGCGTGCGTCGTACGGAGACGATCTTGGGTTGGTTGGATAGCTCTCGACTCACTGATTATTTGTTCTTCTATTGGTCGAAACTCAAAAGTTTGAATTTCGGGAGCTACAGTAACCCAAAGGTTTAAAACGCAAAACTTATCTAACTCGCTCGTCTTCCGTCATAGAGAGACGATCTTGAGTTCGTTGAATAGGTTTCGGCACACTGATAATTCCGTTAAGAGAAGTCGAAATTCAAAAGTTTGAATTGCGCGCGCTACAGTAACCCGAAAGACCAAAACGCAAAACGGCTCTAACACACTCGTCTTACGTCTTAGAGCGGCGTGCGATAGGTCAACTAAAAGGTCTCGACGTGCTCTTTCGTTTGGCATTAAAATTTTGTTAATTACGCAAACACGCACCACGAAAAGCGACATTCTTGCGCTTTTAGCATAGGAATCGCTCTAACTCGCTCAGCGTGCGTCGTAGAGAGACGATCTTGAGTTGCTGGATAGCTCTTGACTCACTGATCATTTTTTCTTCTATTGGTCGAAACTCAAACGTTTGAATATCGCGAACTACAGTAACCCAAAGGTTCAAACAGCAAATGGGCCCTAACTAGCTCGTCTTACGTTGTAGAGCGGCATTCGTTCGACCGTTTGAAAGCTTATGTTGAGGCAGTTGTTGAACGGTCATTCCTAAAAAAATACTTTTGTTTTTTTATACTCCACAAAAAGTGTGGAGTATATAGCGTTTGTGCGCGAAACGCAGAAACTTTGCCCGTCTGGCGTTCGCGCGTGAAGCGGCCGATTCGCAAACGGTCTTTTGCGTTGGATAGGCCTAGTGGGTGGGCAGGGTGGACACCAAACGGGGTCACGCTCCGGGACCCCGTTGGCGGGAAATTCAAAAATTTAAATTTTCAAAGTACTGAAAAATGGGTTACACAGGGTAGAACTCGAAAAAGTTGCATATAATGGTATATACTATCTTTTGATATGTTGTAGTACTCGATAGTGCCGAACACGCAAAAAAAGAATTGGATCGCTGCGGGACCCATTTTGGCGCCAAATTTGAAAAATTCGCGTTTTTTGGCCCCGGGTCGACTTTGACGGGCTGCTGTGCGAGCTAGGCAGCAGCTAGAGCGACGAGACTACTCTTGGTGCTCCTTCCCAGATGTCCTCTATCGAATGAGCCATGAACGGAGAATATCGGGCGAAACACAAAAAACTGACTCCAGGGTCGAAAATTGCGATTTTCGGATTTCGGCGTCTATAGCGCTCGACTGCGTTGCCGAATCGTTCCAAAAGTGGTTTCAAACGATTCTGCGCTTAAAGCTGGCCCAGAAAAGTATTTTTGAAAAATTGCAGAGCTACAGTATCACTGCCGCGTCAGTTTGAATTTTTCGGCGTTGGGTCGACTTTGCCAATATTATGCCCGATTTCGGGGATTTCGGGGGCGCTGATTACGAATTTGGCATCCGTTTAGTGTATAGATGATGGATTTGTATGCTACCGTACCCCAAGTGCAGAATTTCAGTTCCTGGAGTCCATAGGAAACTAGGGGTGTTGTATGTCGAATCTGGGGTATTTTGGGATGTAGTACTTTTGTGATTGGGAGTGCCAGGAGGCCACAACAGGCGAGGAGTCACCGTGCGTAGGAGTTCAAATTTGTGGAGTATACTGCGTCCCCCGGACGACTTGCCTGGTTTTAACCCTTGTCTTACGAGCAACTTTGTCTGCAAAAATAATTAATCCCGGGCGATCCCAATGTTGCCCTGCAACAACCGCTCAGAAATGCGTGTGTCTTGCTCAAAAAAATAATCCCGGGCGATCCCAATGTTGCCCTGCAAGAACCTCTCAGAAAGGAGCGTGTCACAAGTAGCGCATGAATAGTGGACTCCGTGCGGGCGCGCGTCATATCGGAAAGGCTTCGAAATACTTTACAAAGGTATCCACTCTTTTACTCTTCCACTTTAAAACACTCACAAACCACTCTGTATTAATAAAACAACTCAACTTTTTTAAAACAGCTTGTTTAACGCAATTTTCCAAAACCGGGCAAGATTGGCTGGATAGCTTAATCGGCCGTAAAATACTACAGGGTGCATCAATCGACTTAATTTTGAGACCATTCGATTCGTCTGGACGAGAGCATTCGTTTGCACTCCTCACTTGTCAAAAAAGTCCAAAGGATGAGGAGTTATGGTCGAAAAGCCAAAATTTCACGATTTCAGAAATTTCGAAAATCACGGACCGCGGCCACGTTTTAGGTGGTAACTCACGCGTGCCTGCTCCGATCGGGCTGGAACCGCTTGCATTTGAAAGAGGACATAATTCCGCATCGCTAATATTCCATCGAAAAAATTTTAGCTCCTCTCTAGCGTGAGCTAGAAATGGCGCCAATTTCAAACGTCAAATTTCGTCAAATTTCTCCCCCGATTGCGGCGTTGACGCTTTCCGTTTATACGTCGTTTGAAAGCCAACATCTTAGTGTATAAGTGTGCAAACTTTTGTCAAGATCGGTGCAGGCACGTGCTAGCAACGGCGAATTGAGTTATGCGGCGCCCGTCATATTTTCGCCTTTCTGCCGCGTTTCTGCCCCCCCCCCCCCCCCCTGGTGTCAACATAGTGGTCTCGCAGAACAGTTTGTGCTGCTGATAGACGTGCCAACTGGCAGTTTGTCGCCACAGTCTCTTTTCCAGCGTGCTGTTGTAAACAAGAACAACAAACTATCGCTTCTCTAAAAGAATATAGAAGTTGTACCTAAGGCCAAAATTTACTAATGAGAATAACATTGAAGTTTGGGTTTCGTTTCTACAGGGTTTTTTAATTCGGCAAATGGAAAACCGGAATATCTTCTGCGGTGATGAAGCAATTCGAACGAAACTTTCACACAATATAGTCGTCATATGTCCATGATATGTGCTGCTTTTATACAACTCTTGGCTGTCGCAAGCTCAAGTTACAGTACCACAAAGTTGAGTCCCATCCCAACAAGCTGTGTGTGTAACAAGCTGTTTTAAAAAAGTTGAGTTGTTTTATTAATACAGAGTGGTTTGTGAGTCTTTTAAAGTGGAAGAGTAAAAGAGTGGATACTTATGTAAAGTATTTCGAAGCCTTTCCGATATGACGCGCGCCCGCCCGGAGTCCACTATTCATGCGCTACTTCTGACACGCTCCTTTCTGAGAGATTCTTGCAAGGCAACATTGGGATCGCCCGGGATTAATTTTTTGAGCAAGGCACACGCATTTCTGAGCGGTTGTTGCAAGGCAACATTGGGATCGCCCGGGATTAATTTTTTTAGCAGACAAAGTTGTTCGTAAGACAAGGGTTTAAAAAAACAAAAGTATTTCTTTAGGAATGACCGTTCAACAACTGCCTCCACGTAAGCTTTCAAACGGTCGAACGAATGCCGCTCTACAACGTAAGACGAGCGAGTTAGGGCCCATTTGCTGTTTGAACCTTTGAGTTACTGTAGCTCGCGATATTCAAACTTTTGAGTTTCGACCAATAGAAGAACAAATGATCAGTGAGTCAAGAGCTATCCAGCAACTCAAGATCGTCTCTCTACGACGCACGCTATGCTAAAACGCAAGACTGTCGCTTTTCGTGGTGCGTGTTTGCGTAATTAACAAATTTTTTACGCCAAGTGAAAGAGCACGTCGAGACCTTTTAGTTGACCTATCGCACGCCGCTCTACGACGTAAGACGAGCGCGTTAGAGCCGTTTTGCGTTTTGAACCCTCGGGTTACTGTAGCGCGCGCAATTCAAACTTTTGAATTTCGAGTTCTCTTAACGGAATTATCAGTGTGCCGAAACCTATTCAACGAACTCAAGATCGTCTCTCTATGACGGAAGACGAGCGAGTTAGACAAATTTCGCGTTTTAAACCTTTGGGTTACTGTAGCTCCCGAAACTCAAACTTTTGAGTTTCGACCAATAGAAGAACAAATGATCAGTGAGTCGAGAGCTATCCAACCAACCCAAGATCGTGTCCCTACGACGCACGCTGAGCGAGTTAGAGCGATTTTTGCCTTAGAAACGCGAGAATGTCGCTTTTCGTGTTGCGTGTTTGCGTAATTAAGAAAATTTGTAATGCCAAACGAAAGCGCGCGTCGAGACCTTTCAGTTGACCTATCGCACGCCGCTCTACGACGTAAGACGAGCGAGTAATAGCCGTTTTCAGGTTGAACCTTCGGGTTACTGTAGCGCGCGCAATTCAAACTTTTGAATTTCGAAGTCTCTTAGCGACATTACCAGTAAGTCGAGAGCTATCCATAAAGCCCAAGATCGCCTTCCTACAACTTACCGACGCCGAGATATGAGAGCGTTACGGACGGACGGACGCACGAACGCACGGACGCTAAGCTCTCGTAGGGGTTCGCCCGGCTGAGGCCGGGCGAAAAAAGTTCAACCTATCCGGCGAAGCCCTGCCCCACTCAAATATGAGACGGTGGGGAACAAGGGTGGAACAAGGGTGGAACGCAACTGAATTGAAGTACTTCAAATGCATGAAAACTACTTCAATCGGAAACACGCCCATTTTGAAGCATTCCGTTTTTTTTTTGACGATCTTCATTTTTGCGAAAAGTGCACGTGACAGGTCCGTTTTTTTTGGCTTCTGTTTTTGCCCACTTTTGACAGGTCCAAATGCAAAAACCGCGAAGTACTTCGCGAAATTCGCCGAAGTACTTCAAATTCCGTTTTTTTTTGAAGATGTTCGTAGCATCACTAGCACAACATGACCTTATCCACAGTCAGAACAGCGACGTTTGAAAGCCTAATTGTCCTACCCTGTAATAACGAAGTTCTTCACAGCTTGTACCTAGATGACTTGTGGTATTTCGCCTTGTGCGTCAAATCGGGATCGTCGAAGAGGTATTCTTCGAACTCGTGGAACCGCCTGAAGCAGCCACCTTCTATGCAGAGGAACACTCCACAGGCGACGCAGTAGGAGTTGGTTAGCACTCTTTGCACGTGACCCTTGCAAACCCTCCTTGACTTGTACAGCTGGGGAAAGTGTCCCGCTGAGAGGTCCAGTCTCAGGCTGGCCACCTGCTCGTCAGTGAGTGCGGGGGGAGAGGCGGACTTGTCCGGCTTGGAGTGCTCCACTGAGGTAGGTGGTCGTTTGGGATCCATGGAGAGGGCGAACGCCTTGAAGACGTCGGCCAGAACTCTTTTCGCCTTGCAATTCGGTAGCTTCAGGTCCGGATTATGCTGCACCAGCACAATGCGGCTGTTCGCTGCGAACCATCGAATCGACTGCCAGAACACACCAGAGACGAACCACTTTCTGGAGCGGTGGTGCTGGGCGCGGCTCATAATCAGGAAATCCCTGAAGTACATCAACAGGTCGTTACTTGGCGATTCACAGGTTCAAATCTAGACCACCCACACTTTGTCCACGCCTCTGTATTTCAGGTTGTAGTTCTTGGCTATGGCTGGATGAGCGAGCCGAATTCGATATACCGAACCTTCCGGAGTTCTTCCTTTGCGGTAGCACACTCCGATTTCGTAACCGCCGACATCTTGCGAAGACAGAAACGTGACTTCGACCGAATCCTTCCACGTCAGTGCAGACGTTTCCCCTGACAAGACAAGAGTACTTCGATGGATCTTCTGTATAAATTGAATAACTTCAATCTTCAGTCGTACCATAGTTCGAGTCCATCGAGAGGAACTCTCCACGGCGCAAACGCTTGACGCAATTTGGTGTCGGACGCCTTCGCGTACCACGCATGATCCTCGTAGGCAGGTTGGCCCTTTGGTCACGGCGAAGGGTTCCGCATAGGTAGAGGTGGCGATAATACATGCCGTAATTCAGTGCCACCGTTGTGTAGTACCTGTCTGTGTAGGCCTGAAATACAACTGAAGTACTCCATCTCACACGACGACTGCCAGTGAAAACCACCAACATAGAATCCCTGGTCGAGGAAGCTGGCCAGACCCTTCTCTGTGTCCCCAGCGAGCAGTTTGTAGACGATGGCAACGATTCTTCCCCAGTAGTCCTCGTGAGGCAACTTCGTGTTCGAGTGGAGCATGACGGAGAAAAGGTATCCACTGTCCGGATCGCAGACCGCGTAGTACTTCAATCCTTCTGATCTTGGTTTCGATGGAATGAACTGAACCAGCTTGGTTCGCCCCTGAACAGACCAAAGGTCTACAGCATTCTTAGTCAAATGGGTACATATGAAGTACTTCATACCAGAAATTCAGCTATTTGCTCATCGACACTAATCTCCCTGCAGCAAGGGTGATGCGTCTTCTGAAACCCCCTCTGGACGCAGTCCAAGTATTTCTCCACTTTGTAGACTTTGTTTTCCGCTTTCTCGACTGCGGAGTACTCCTCCGGGTCGTACAACCGTATGGAGCTGTACCACATGAAGAAGCAGTCCCGCGAGACGTTCAGAGACTGGACGAAGGGGTCAGGATTATTCACGGACCAGTATTCCTTCATGTTGGCACGAGGTTTGTCGTCGAAGTGGCAGAGGAGCGCAATCAGTTTGGGAATGGTGTAGTCGTCAAGTTCCACCCACTCGAGTGGGTTTCGATCTTTGCCGGCCTTGTTAGTGCACCGGCGGAACTCGGACAGGCTCTCCATGGACATCTCCAGAAAAATCTGGCCCAACGACTTCCCTTTGTGGTCCGGCTCAGTGTAAGGGGACAGGCCCGTGTTCGGGGACCATGGTGGAACAGTTGTTATTCTGGAAGGGGCCTTCACCCAACCGTAGTCATCCGGCAGTGGCCTCAATTTTGAATCAGCAACTTTTTTTTCCTTTTCACACACGACTGGTTTCTTCTTGATCCTAAGCGGCGCTCGCTTGGCCTTCTTCGTCGGTGGAGGCAGTTCAACTCGTCTTGGTTCGACATCTGGCTGTGGCGCCTGTGAACAACTTCAAAGTTCCGTAGGCATCCAGATTCAGCCATCGAAGAATAACCAACTTCACCTCGCCATCATTCTCATCTTCTGACTCATCATCCGATGCTCCAGACGAATCGCTCTCTCCAACTGAGTCTTCCTCTGGCAACCACTCCATGTCGGACTCCACATCGGAGTTGGGATCTGACTCTGGGTCAGCCATGCTGCGAGCCTGATTGTCGAATTTCTGTTGAAATCGAAATTGAAGTACTTCAATGGAGACAAAACAGGAATACAACAGGGATATACACCCACATTGCCAATGGCGACACTCCAAAGTTTACCCTTCCGAAGTGGACTACAGTCGCGAAATACGGCGAAATGTGGCGTGTGGCGAAACGACCAATACGCACTACGGCAAAATCCAATGTTTCACAAAATGGACCTGTCTTCACACTACTTATTCAGGTGCTGCGACTCTCTCTTCTTGCGCAACGCCTCGAGAAGTTTCGCTCTCTTGTCGGCTTCAGATTCTTTCTCTCCGTCATCCTTTGGAGCACTCTGACGTTTGGCCGGCGAGTTGGCGGCCGGCGATTTCGTGGCACTTCCTGGCGACTCCCCCACCGAACCCCTCGGCGCACTGCTCCCCTGTAAACGGACACCTTCAGGTTTTGCCAAATAGTTATATTTGTAGGCCATACGTCGGCCGAATCATCAGCAGAGTCGGCGGAGCCGTCGTCGTCGATCGTCTCGGCACTTTTGACCGGTTTCTTGGGAGCCTTGCGAACCTTCTTCGCTTTCTCTTGTTTCACTCCGAAGTGGGGTGGAGGCACCTCCCTGTCACCGATCAGTGGCGGCAGCGCGGCTGAACCAACATACACTGAACAATGTCAAACTTTCATGTAAACCAATTGAAGTGCTTCGTACGCAGTTGGTCGTTCGCTTCGCTCTCCTCCGCGTCAGGGGTCCAAGTTTCCGACAGCTCGAACCTCCTGGTGCCCATCCCAGTCTTCACATCGTTGCTCTTCCTTTTGATGTAGTACGACATCTTTCTGTGGTAGGTCTGAACCTGCTCTATGGCACTCTTGAAGAGCTCCTTCTTTTCCGGCTCCTAAAAGTCATGCTCTGCTTGTCGATGTGCAAAATCCCAGACAGGTCATAAATCTGTGCCCATACCTCTGCGCCAAGGTCTGGGAAGCGCTTCAACTGCTCTCGCAACAGCGTCTGAACGAGTGGAGGCTGCCGCTCAAACAGCTGCTCGCTGGTGAAGCTGTCCTCCTTCCAGCCTTTTGGGAGGCACGGTTTCTTGCCTGAAACCAATTCCAAGTGCCACGTGAAGTGCTTCGCGCACGGTTGCTGATGACGACGTACCGTTGTTGTATACGGGACCCTGGCAGTCGAGGAGAATGGAGTACAGGGGTCCGGCCACGGAGTACACGAAGACGAGAAACTGCCTCGCTTCCTCCGAGGCTGCCGCCTTCTGCCCCATTTTGCTCTTCTTCTTGTTTCGAATCTCGCTGTCAATCGCTTCCTTCGCCTAGATAGTGACACGGCCAGGTCATACAGTGTATCAAATCAAATAGGTACAAATGAACAAACCTGCTTGGCGGCAGAGTCCAAAATGTATTTGGGGATCTCTGGCTCCTTCTTGGAGATGATGTTCGTTCCGCACTCCTTGTAGTAGCCCCGGCAGTGGACTCCTGTGGAACAGATGAAGTACTTCGTTGAGTCATACTGATAAAGCCAACTGGTGCACTCGTGATAACCCCTACCCTTCAGCAGCATCAGGAGGGGAGGGCGACGAATGACGATGAATTCGTTTGGGTCAGTGTCGAGCTGGCCGAAGCGCTTCTTCATGTCCTGCTCATCATCAGACCACATGCGTTTGCCTTGGTGGTTTGGATGGGGCCTCTCGCGGGGGCGCCGCTTCTTCTCGTCCTGTACAGTTGCTGGTTGTCGTGAAGTACATCAAGTATACAATAGAGGCATACCAGAACGTCCTGCAGCTCCCGAACTTTGTGTAGGGCTGCTTCCAGCTTGTCGTTCGTGTTCGCCAACTCCCCAATCAACCTGTCACGACTTCGCTGCAGAGTCTTCACTTCGTCGGTCAGCTCGTTGACTTCGACCGACTTCAGCTGCAGCTCCTGTTGCGCCTTGATCAGCTCCTTGTCTCTGCAACACGGCCATTGGTTTTGCGTGCACTTGCGATGTGTGCAAACCATATATGTAGTACTTCAGTCGCGGTGCATACATCAATGGAGTACTCCAAACAAAGGGTCAACTCACTTCTTGTTCAGCTGCTTCTTCAGGTTTGCCACTTCCCGGCGCTTCCCGGCATCCTTCGGGTCTTCCGAACCCTCTGGTTTGGATGGCTTGGAAGTTTCAGGTGACCCCTTTGCAGGAGTCTCATAGAGCTCACAGAGCAATA
>JASAMZ010007930.1:0-28853 GCA_030248115.1 Linhomoeus sp. GSCO2_2 | reverse complement strand
CAGCAATTATTCAAGGTGTGAGACGAATTATACAAAGTTGGCCTGCGACTTTCACTTTAGTGTCTGATAACTATTATTTTCCATAGAAATGATTTCATCCAGGTGCTACGTGTCTGGCTCGGCTCATGTGGCATATCGGACTTAGCCAAAATTTGACAAAATCTGTCGCGCCCACTACTATAGCGCTACAGTGGGCAGGCCGACGGCGATTTCCCTTCACTATGTAATGCACGCTTGTGGTCCCAGTGCACAACTGGTGTTAGATTTTAGATTTGATGCTTTGCTCTTCTAATACTGTCCAAAATCTGGACAGCAGCAGTACGTTTGAATTGGATACTTTTTCAACACAAAGAGGACAATCTAAAATCTAACACCAGTTGTGCACTCGGACCACAAGCGTGCATTACATAGTGAAGGGAAATCGCCGTCGGCCTGCCCACTGTAGCGCTATAGTAGTGGGCGCGACAGATTTTGTCAAATTTTGGCTAAGTCCGATATGCCACATGAGCCGAGCCAGACACGTAGCACCTGGATGAAATCATTTCTATGGAAAATAATAGTTATCAGACACTAAGTGAAAGTCGCAGGCCAACTTTGTATAATTCGTCTCACACCTTGAATAATTGCTGGTGAAATACACGAATTCTGCACGAAATTCATACTATTCCTATTTTCTCACGAAACTACGAAACTAAACCTAATAAACTTTTTGTAGAGCTCATCGCCGCCTATAGTTTGCCGATCGACCGAGGGTGCAGTCATGCAGCGTTCGTGAGGTGCAATCAAAACAGTGAGGACAAAATGCAAGAAACCAGCACTGCTCGGTACAAATCGCCAACATAGATTTTAGCGTAAGTATCGTCAGGGTTCCTACATTTTCGATTTTCTTGCAGATTCTCAGAGAGAACACATGTGGCAACAACGTGCAAGTAGAATCAGCTTGATATTTCTGGCTATTTCAAAAGTTGCGCGCGCAAAACTGAAAAAATCAAAATTTTGGCCTCTGCATTTTCTCGGGTTTGTCAGTGCACCACGTGGCCGCGTGGTCGTAAGTCGCCGCGTGTGACACAAGCATAGATGCGCCTGAGTCTTCTCGTTCGAACAGCGAAGGAACGGTCCAAATCGGAGTTGCCGTTCCCGAGTTGCAGGACAAAACGTCGGCGCGGTTCGAAATTGCAGAAATTTCACAAATTGCGCGACTTGGGTTCAGAAAATGGGCCATATCTCGAGATTTAGGCTACGTAGAGAGGTGAGATTTGTATCACTCTTCATAACTTCGATGCCCCTATCGCGTGCAACTCCTATCTCAATTTCGAATTTTTCAACTTGTCCAACCAAAACGCGAGTTTCTCAGACATTAACTCTTAAACTGTTGAAACTGTTTGTTGTCAGATTCGTGCTCAGGAGCTCGAGCGCTTCACCTTGATATGCGATTTGACTAGCTTCGGTCAACTTTTGTCTTAAAATGGACCCCACTTTGGGATACTGTAGCGTGCGAGTTTGAAGACTTATTTTTTCGCCGCCCCCCAGGGCGGCGAGTATATATACGGACGCTATTGTCTGTTCGTGTTTCTGTGTGTCTGTGTGTGTGTGTGTCTGTGTGTGTCACAAAACTAGACATGACGGTTAGTGCCACCCGATGGAGTCGAATGCGCTGAGTAACGTGTCGATGTCCGTTTCTGTTGCTAATGTCGCTATTTCGAGATATTTACAATTAAAATACGAAAATGTCAAAAATGACACTTTTATTTACAGGTCGTATCGGCAAAGTTTTTGCTGAAATGGAAAGGGCGTAAGACGCGATGAATTTGTGACATAGTTTCGGATTTTGGAATTCACCAAATTAGGGATATTTTCAAGGTTTTTGTCAAAATTCCCAAATTTTGACAAATTCAAACAGCTTAAATTTCAAAACTTCTTTGCACCGATGTATCGAGCATAGTCCGCCAAGTATTTAGCAAATAGTTTCAGCGAATATAATTAACGAAATTTGGGATATTTTTAAGGATTTTGTTAAAATCCACAAATTTCGACAATTTCAAACAGCTTCAATTTCAAAATTTCTTTTTACGGATGTGTCGAGCATAGTCTGGCAAGTATTTATCAAATAGTTTCAGATTTTGTAATTAACGAAATTAGGGATATTTTCAAGGATTTTGTCAAAATTCCCAAATTTTGACAAATTCAAACAGCTTAAATTTCAAAACTTCTTTGCACCGATGTATCGAGCATAGTCCGCCAAGTATTTAGCAAATAGTTTCAGCGAATATAATTAACGAAATTTGGGATATTTTTAAGGATTTTGTTAAAATCCACAAATTTCGACAATTTCAAACAGCTTCAATTTCAAAACTTCTTTTCACGGATGTGTCGAGCATAGTCTGCCAAGTATTTATCAAATAGTTTCAGATTTTATAATCAACGAAATTAGGGATATTTTCAAGGTTTTTGCCAAAATTCCCAAATTTCGACAATTTCAAACAGCTTAAATTTCAAAATTTCTTTTCACGGATGTGTCGAGCATAGTCTGTCAAGTAATTAGCAAATAGTTCTAGATTTTATAATTAAAGAATTTAGGTATATTTTCAAGGTTTTTGTCAGAATTTCCAAATTTCGACAATTTCGAGCAGCTTAAATTTCAACATATATTTGTGTGGATGCATCGAGCACTAAGCCCAAAAGAATAGTGCGTCGTCCCATTTATACCCTTTTCAATGGGGCGTCGTCCCATTTATACCCTTTTCAATAGGGCGTCGTCTCATTTAGACGCTTTTATTGCACTGTGTGCCTGCGGCGAATTTCTCTGATCCATTTATGGATCAGTTGCCACTATCATAAGCGCAAAGTGTGCCTGCGGCGAATCTTCTGATCCATATGTGGATCAGGTACCACAAACAAATCCAAGACCAATTGCGGCTATACCCCACCAGATTGTCGACTAAATGTCTAGCGGCACTTCACTATCCAGTGCACATTATCCCGCACACGCTCTCAAGTTTACACTGATGCCAACGTGGTGCCACAGTTTTTAGACAAAGCTTGTTGGTTTGACTACTCAGATGGCTAGAGGAGTCCGCGGGCTACCCGACGATGTCTCAAACTCCTTCCTACGACGTCAGACGAGCGAGTTATTAAGCCCGAAGCAAGTGTGACACACACACGCATGCATGTACGTACTGTACGCACGCCGAGCTCTTGATAGGGTTCGCTCGGCTGAGGCCAAGCGAATAAATGTTTTGAACAAAATCTGGATCTTAGGCGGAAGAGCAATTTTTGTGCAAGAACAGCACATGATAGGAAGAAGCAATCTGAAGCAAAGTTGTAGACTGGACAATGCCCAATTTGTGAAAAGAAACCACATCACTCTACCGGGTAGGCCAAAAAAAGTGAGCATTTTTTGATGGCCACAACTCTCTCGTTTGAAAACTAAATCAGACCAAACTTTGCATGTTGGTTCTTCAAGGTATTGTTATAGTGTGTGTCAAGTTATACCTAGTTTGCTCAAGGAAGGCCCAAGTTCTAGTAATTTGAGTTGAGCGGGTTTGAGCTGCGGGTCTTCAGAGAAGAAAACTGCTGTATCTTTTCACTGGAAAATGTAAATCATGTGAAATTTGGCTTGTAAGGTGTTTGAACAGTGATGAATATTATCCTAATACTCGCACTCGCATTGATCTTCCATGACTTTCGAGTCGACGACGACATTTGCAGCCTACCTTGTATCACAGCGAGTGCAGTTGATTCACTGGCATGTTAAAGCATTCTTAGAGTGAGCAATTCTAATCGTCGTGCGATAATACCATGATAAAGTGATGAGGTTACAGCAGTGCAAATGCTAACATTGCGGCAATAATCGTTCTATGACCCATGACCCATGGAATTTATGACCCATGACCCATGGAATTTATGACCCAAATTTGAATTTGCGCGTACAGTAATCCCAAAGCGTAAAGTACATACTGGCGGTTACGGTAAACGACAAATCGCACCAAAATGGCACTCGATTTGCTCCAAGAGCGTCAACCTGTTGTAAGAGTTAGAATCTGGGAGAATCAAACCAAACCGACAAGGTTTAGACCATGTTTAGGTCAATGTCGATGGTTTACCATTTAGATTACGCCATTTAGATTATGGTTTTCGACCCTTCTTAGGTGGCTTAGAGTTTGTAGTCAAAAAGGGTGACACTGGGTAGGGTAGTCCAAAACGAAATGCCACTTTTGATCGCTTTTACTTGCACATCTGGTAACTGATTGTGTTGAAAATTTGCGCGATTGCTTTCTTGACATGCTGTTAATCGGAAAACGTTCGGACAGAAAACTGTTCGCCCACAAAAACTTATTCGGACATGAGAAACGTTTGGACAACAGCCCTCGCAGAGCTTACAAAGTACTGAGCTGCATGATTAATATTGCCTATTCAGACATGAAAAATGTTTGGACAAAGGGTTACTGTCCGAATTGTCTGAACTTTTCTCATGTCCAAACCTTTCCCAATTTACAGTACTCTAATAGCTTCCCCACATGACTGCTTTAAGTGGCAACAAGCTGCTTCAAAAAGTGGAGCTGATTTGTGAGTGTTCTAGAGTGGAAGATTGAAGGAGCAAGGAGTGGACACTTCTACAAAGCATTTCCAAGCCTGTCCAGTACTATGCGCGCCTGCCAAAGGTTCCTAAAGCGGGGGGGGGGGAGGGGGGTGGGTCAATCAAGGGTCGAGGGGAGTGGGTCGTCCTGAACCTGAATCAGTTTCAGGATGACTATCCAAAAAGGGTAGGGGTCTATTATTGCAAGAAATTTCGCATTTAATTTGCTTCAAAAGATGCAGAAAAACTTTAAACCTTTCTCAAAAACATGACAAACATTGAAACTTTTTGAAAAAATTTTGAAATTGAAATAGTTTGAAACTTTTGAATCTCGACTTCTAGTGACATTACTAGTGAGTTGAGACCTATCCAAAGAGCCATCGATCGCCTTCCTGTGACTTTCCAACGCCGAGATCTGAGACGCAATGGACAGACGGATGGAACTGACGTAGCGGTCTAAACCTTGTCAGTTTGGTTTGATTCTCCCAGATTCTAACTCTTACAACAAGTTGATGCTCTCGGAGCAAATCGAGTGCCATTTTGGTGCGATTTGTCGTTTACCGTAACCGCCAGTGTGTACTTTACGCTTTGGAATTACTGTACGCGCAAATTCAAATTTGGGTCATAAATTCCATGGGTCATGGGTCATAAAGTCCATGGGTCATGGGTCATAGAACGATTATTGCCAACATTGCATAGAGCACAATTTAAACACCTTACAAGCCAAATTTCACATGATTTACGTTTTCCAGCGAAAAGATACACCAGCTCTCTTCTCTGAAGACCCGCAGCTAAAACTAGCTCAACTCAAATTGCCATAACTTGGGCCTTCCTTGAGCAAACAAGGCATAACTTGGCACACACTATAACAACACCTTGGAGAACCAACATGCAAAGTTTGGTCTGATTTAGTTTTCGAACGAGAGAGTTGTGGCCATCAGAAAAATGCTTACTTTTTTGGCCCACCCCGTAGCTGGCCCCAATCTCAAGCATGAGCCTTTGAAAAATGTGCCAAAAATCAAAGAAAATTTGATTTCTTGTTTTTTGGCCAAAAACTCAAAATTGTGATCTGCTAGAGTGAAAATAACACTGGAATATGAAATTGTGACCTTTTTTACATATATGTCAAAAGATCCCAGAATAATTCCTATCTAAGCTAGATTGGTGGGTGTGGCACATTATTGTCCTTTCCAAAGTCAACTGCTCCTGCTGGAGTGTGGCCCTTCTTGTTTTTGATCAATAGGAAGACAAATGATCAGTGAGTTGAGAGCTATCCAGTAAGCTTGAGGTAGTATCTCTATGCCACAAGGTGAACAAGTTAGAGCCATTTTATGTGATTGGACCTTCAAGTTACTGTAACTTATGAACTTCAACTTTTTGAGTTTAAGCCAATGGGATGACAAATGATCAGTGAGTCAAGTGAGCTCAAGGTCATCTCTCTATGACAGAAGATGAGTGGGTGAGAGTGATTTTTGCATAAAAATTTGGAGAATGTAACTTTTCATGATGCATGTTTGTGTAATTAAAACTATCTTAAGCCACATGAAAGAGCATGTGGAGAGCTTTTGCCTGACATGTCGATCACTGCACTGCTCTACAATGTAAGACAAGCAAGTTAGAGCCATTCTGTGGTTTGACCTTCAGGTTGCTGCAGCACACACAATTCAAACTTATGAATGTATATTTCTCTAGGCACATTACCAGTGAGTCAAGACCGATCCGCAGAGCCCAAGATCGACTCTCTACAACTTTCCAATGCTAAGCTCCAAGAGCATAATGTATGTATTGTACAAATGTACACACACATGCATCCGAGCTCTCATATGGTGTCACCCAGCTGACGCCAGGTGAAAAAAACGTGTTCACAACTCAGTTTTGTCAATTTCCACACAAAGAGAACTCATGCTATTCATCATCTGTCTCAGAGAAGAGGTCATTCATTTCAAATGATTGGCTGCATGCAAATGCACCAGGTGACTCTGCTTTCTGCCCCACAGCCTGCAGGCTGTAAGAGGAGAACTGGGGAAGAGTGCTTTTATAGCTGACCTAAGATGACAGTGAACACATAGTCTGATGCAGAACATTGTGGGGAGTCGAATGCAACAAGAATCAGCTTGATTGGCCCACTCTGGCTTGAGATATTGAAGCTTCCCAAAAACCCACAAAACTTCCCTCTCCTCTGCCCAGGTCCTCAGCCACCTGCCTGTTGGACGAGTCGGCCAGCCAAAGGAAATTCCATCTGTGTGGCCGCTGTGGATGGGTGATGGCAGACCTGAAGACATTAGCAGATGTAGGATTTTTAGACGAGTTGAATGCAACAAGAATCAGCTCTCTACGTACTCTGTAGCTCGAGATACAATTACGTTTCCTTAGCCCTATGTTTAAGCGTTGAGCGGGTTTCTGAAAACCCACTAAAAAAATTAATGCTATCAAGTGTCCGTGTGCAACGCAAAGGGTTAACCAAATCAATGTTGCAGGAGACCCTCACTACGGAACGCGTGAACGACAAAAGAAGCACCGAGGCTACAACATCACCGAAGACCACTACTGCAGCAACGTCAAAGTCGAAACCGAAAGCCGCTGATAATAAACAGAATCAGCAGGTCAAACCCTCTGAAAACAAGAAAGCTACTGAACGGCCCTCACCTACCACCACGACCACTACTGCTGATCCAGGTAAACGCAACAGAAACGAAGTTTGACAAGCGACACTGTCGACTGTTTTCGATACTAAGCTGTTGTTGTGACCATCAGCGACTTAATAGTAGGTGCCAAATGTGGGTAAGGTTAAGTACGAGCCTTTCAAACAGACGTAAAGAAGCTTACGCAACAGCGGGCTCCGCATTATCTCTACATTACTATGCTAGCTAGGTGTAGTGTCCGTCTGTCTGTCTGTCTGTCTGTTTGTCTGTCTGTCTGTCTGTGGAGGTTTGCCTCCCTAGCACTTCGCCACGCGACGCTTCAGCATGCGCTTGCCTCGCTAGCACTTCGCCACGCGACGCTTCAGCATGCGCGCGCCTAGACGCCAGCGGGACGCCAGCGGCGGCAATCAATCGCTACACGGCCTTCTTCAACCAGACAGATTTTGCAACAGGAGCAACAGGACAGATTTTGCAACAGGACAAATCTTGCAACAGGACAGATTTTGCAACAGGGCAAATCTTGCAACAGGACAGATCTTGCAACAGGACAGATTTTGCAACAGGACAGATTTTGCAACAGGACAGATCTTGCAACAGGACAGATTTTGCAACAGGACAGATCTTGCAACAGGACAGATTTTGCAACAGGACAGATGATGCAACAGGACAGATCTTGCAACAGGACAGATCTTGCAACAGGACAGATCTTGCAACAGGACAGATCTTGCAACAGGACAGATCTTGCAACAGGACAGATCTTGCAACAGGACAAATCTTGCAACAGGACAGATTTTGCAACAGGACAAATCTTGCAACAGGACAAATCTTGCAACAGGACAGATCTTGCAACAGGTCAGACCTTGCAACAGGACAGATTTTGCAACAGGACAGATTTTGCAACAGGACAGATCTTGCAACAAGACAGATTTTGCAACAGGACAGATCTTGCAACAGGACAGATCTTGCAACAGGACAGATCTTGCAACAGGACAGATTTTGCAACAGGACAGATCTTGCAACAGGACAGATCTTGCAACAGGACAGATCTTGCAACAGGACAGATCTTGCAACAGGACAAATCTTGCAACAGGACAGATTTTACAACAGGACAAATCTTGCAACAGGACAAATCTTGCAACAGGACAGATCTTGCAACAGGTCAGACCTTGCAACAGGGCAGATCTTGCAACAGGACAGATTTTGCAACAGGACAAATCTTGCAACAGGACAGATTTTGCAACAGGTCAGACCTTGCAACAGGACAAATCTTGCAACAGGACAGATCTTGCAACAGGACAGATTTTGCAACAGGACAGATTTTGCAACAGGACAGATCTTGCAACAGGACAGATTTTGCAACAGGACAGATCTTGCAACAGGACAGACCTTGCAACAGGACAGATCTTGCAACAGGACAGATCTTGCAACAGGACAGATCTTGCAACAGGACAGATCTTGCAACAGGACAAATCTTGCAACAGGACAGATTTTGCAACAGGACAAATCTTGCAACAGGACAAATCTTGCAACAGGACAGATCTTGCAACAGGTCAGACCTTGCAACAGGACAGATTTTGCAACAGGACAAATCTTGCAACAGGACAGACCTTGCAACAGGACAAATCTTGCAACAGGACAGACCTTGCAACAGGACAAATCTTGCAACAGGACAAATCTTGCAACAGGACAGATCTTGCAACAGGGCAGATCTTGCAACAGGACAGATCTTGCAACAGGACAAATCTTGCAACAGGACAGATTTTGCAACAGGACAAATCTTGCAACGGGACAAATCTTGCAACAGGACAGATCTTCCAACAGGGCAGATCTTGCAACAGGACAGATTTTGCAACAGGACAAATCTTGCAACAGGACAGACCTTGCAACAGGACAGACCTTGCAACAGGACAGATTTTGCAACAGGACAAATCTTGCCACAGGACAGATCTTACCACAGGACAGATCTTGCAACCGGACAGATTTTGTAACAGGCAACAGGACAGACCTTGCAAATCGACAGATCTTGCAACAGGAGAGACCTTGCAACAGGACAAACCTTGCAACACGACAGGCCTTGCAACAGGATAGATCTTGCAACAGGAGAGACCTTGCAACAGGACAGACCTTGCAACAGGACAGGCCTTGCAACAGGTCAGATTTTGCAACAGGACAGATCTTGCAACAGGACAGATCTTGCAACAGGACAGATCTTGCAACAGGACAGATCTTGCAACAGGACAAATCCTGCAACAGGACAGATTTTACAACAGGACAAATCTTGCAACAGGACAAATCTTGCAACAGGACAGATCTTGCAACAGGTCAGACCTTGCAACAGGGCAGATCTTGCAACAGGACAGATTTTGCAACAGGACAAATCTTGCAACAGGACAGATTTTGCAACAGGTCAGACCTTGCAACAGGACAAATCTTGCAACAGGACAGATCTTGCAACAGGACAAATCTTGCAACAGGACAGATTTTGCAACAGGTCAGACCTTGCAACAGGACAAATCTTGCAACAGGACAGATCTTGCAACAGGACAGATTTTGCAACAGGACAGATTTTGCAACAGGGCAGATCTTGCAACAGGACAGATTTTGCAACAGGACAGATCTTGCAACAGGACAGACCTTGCAACAGGACAGATCTTGCAACAGGACAGATCTTGCAACAGGACAGATCTTGCAACAGGACAGATCTTGCAACAGGACAAATCTTGCAACAGGACAGATTTTGCAACAGGACAAATCTTGCAACAGGACAAATCTTGCAACAGGACAGATCTTGCAACAGGTCAGACCTTGCAACAGGACAGATTTTGCAACAGGACAAATCTTGCAACAGGACAGACCTTGCAACAGGACAAATCTTGCAACAGGACAAATCTTGCAACAGGACAGATCTTGCAACAGGGCAGATCTTGCAACAGGACAGATCTTGCAACAGGACAAATCTTGCAACAGGACAGATTTTGCAACAGGACAAATCTTGCAACGGGACAAATCTTGCAACAGGACAGATCTTCCAACAGGGCAGATCTTGCAACAGGACAGATTTTGCAACAGGACAAATCTTGCAACAGGACAGACCTTGCAACAGGACAGACCTTGCAACAGGACAGATTTTGCAACAGGACAAATCTTGCCACAGGACAGATCTTACCACAGGACAGATCTTGCAACCGGACAGATTTTGTAACAGGCAACAGGACAGACCTTGCAAATCGACAGATCTTGCAACAGGAGAGACCTTGCAACAGGACAAACCTTGCAACACGACAGGCCTTGCAACAGGATAGATCTTGCAACAGGAGAGACCTTGCAACAGGACAGACCTTGCAACAGGACAGGCCTTGCAACAGGTCAGACCTTGACAATGAACAGGACGGACGTTGCGGCGCGCGCACGAGGCGACCACCGCCGTTGGCTCACAACAGGACAGACCTTGCAACGGACAGACCTTCAACAGGACAGATTATGCAACAGGACATTACGGCCATTGACGACTACATTCCGTGCTATTCAGATCACACAAATTCTTCTGCAACAGGAAGGAACGGCTAGTAATACTAATGGAATGTGACGACTGGAGCTGTAAAACAAAATATTCCGTGCGTTTCAGTTGCGACAATCGCGCCGTACAATGACCAGGGACATCGAAGGAGGAAGAATCGACGATACACACCTAAAGTATGCTAGAAACTCCACTTTCTAAGCTCAAATTCGGTGACTAGTGCCAATATCGCCATTTGCAGCCCATGTCCGACACTGAAAAAATTATCGCCGTGACCGCGCAGTCGATGGGCTGCATTTTTCTTGTAGGGTCGTTGGCGTCGGTTCTGGCACTGTTCATGGGATTTAGGTGAGCTTTTCTTACTGTAATATGACAATTTGAATGTACTTATGAGTTTTCGTCGCAGGACCACGGGGACCGAGTCAATGCTGGTGTTCAACCAGGATGCGGCCCTGTTGATCGCCCACGTGTTCGTGTTGACCCTCAGGGAGCCGGCCGTCTACCCTGGGGGCATCGACCCTGTACGCATCGCTTCGTATTGCATGAAATCTTGTTAGTAGAAGTAGACAAACAACCAGCAGTTTACGATTGCGGGCCTTCCTTCCTAGTGCGTTGATTACTGATAGAGGCACTGGAGCGCACGTGATCACTTCAGATGATCTGCCACCTGGTGGCCATGATTCTCCACTACTTCTTCCTGGCGGGGTACATGTTTATGATGCTGGAGGCCCTGCAGACGCTGGCCATTGTGGGCAACATCCTGCCAGAGGGCGACGTCCTTTCCAAGGAGACAAACCTGGCCTTGGGATGGGGTGAGAGACCTTCTTCCAGTGTGTAGACCCAGCACCTTTCAGTGTCCACACAAACAATGTCGAATGAGCGCAGGAGTGCCGCTGGGAATCGTGATAGTCAGCGCGCCCTTCATCGGCCCCCAGTACAAGACGGAGTGGAGCTGCTGGGGCGATGTGGAAGGCGGCCTTTTCTGGGGACTCTTCTGCCCCATGGCCATCATCTGCAGCAGCGCTCTCATCTTGACGGAAACCGGAGGCATGCTGGCGCGACGCAACTCCCCGTTCCGCCACTTCAACCAGCGTCAGCGCACTTCGGCGAAGTAAACCGTTGTTGTTGTTGTTCCATGTGAGACTACCATGTGCAGTGGTATATTCGCACGTATACGTGTGTGTAGTGGTATGATTGTACGCGCAGGGCTTTCGGAGCGAGTGGAGGGAGGGGTGAGGTGGGACGGAGGGAGGGTGTGAGGGAGGGAGGGAAGGAGAGGGGCAAGAAAGGAAGGAAGAGAAAAGGAGGTAGGAAGTGAGGAGGGGGAGGGGGATGAGTTACTTACAGTAGAGAGGAAAGGGGTAAAAGATCTAACACTTGCGTTCACAACAGAATTTTCTTCTAGCTTGTCGCGCTCCTCGCTACCCCCGATTCTGGGCCTAACGGTGGCCAGTCACGTGATCGGCATGGCGGCGGTCTACTTCCAGATCGTCTACTTATACGGCGTCTGCTTCTTTATCAATGTGGCCAATGGTGTCGTCGTTTTCTTCTTTCACACGGCTGCGGACGGCAAGGTACAGACAGCAGTACCCTTTAAAAGACATTCTTTTAACCATTCTGGCCTTTTACAGTAGCAACCTTTAAGGTAATCGTGCAAAGAATTTAGGTTGCCTTGACTTGATTCGAGAAGTACATATGTACGTAGGTATCCACGTTTTCACTGACTAATTTGTGATAAACTGGCGAATCCGAAAGTTGTATCCATGCAATCGTTTCAGATACGAGCGTTTGTGAACAAGGGCTTTCAGAAGATTCTGCAACCATTCAAAGGAGTGAAGAAGCGGCAGTGACAGCGCGCGGCTGTCTCACTATTAGTCGTAAGCATTCTCACGGAGGAGTCCCCAAAACGTCGATTCTCTCTGTTTTATATGTCGGCTTCATTCATTTATATTTCGCGCCTTGTGTTCCTGTCTACCTTTTGAAGCAACGCGTATGTATCTATGTAGGTATTTATGTACAGTAGGTATTTCACTGGATGGTCGCCTCTCTTCCAGTCTGCAGCATTGCTTTCGCTGTCCGTACGATATTGTACGTTCGATCGTCCCATTTGTAACTTCGCTGCTTGAGACAGAACAGACTAATCACTAGTTGTCAAACCAGGCCAAATATTGATTTGCCAAGGGAAAATGTGATGTGAAGGCGCAAACATGGACTCAAATTCACAGCAAGTGCTTGGTTTTACACAGTGTGTCCATTGTTCCAAGATTTCGAAGACTGTTTTGTTCTCGTTTTGTTTCAGGGAGTGTCCAAAATAAATTGTTTTGTTCTTGTTCCAATCAAAATCTTGGAACAGTGTTAACAATCTAAACAACATTGTTCTTAGATTGTTCCAGTTATGTAGTACAGCTCTGACTAAATACATAGCTCCTGTTAGTTCAACCTTAACTCTGAGTCTTCAGATTGTTTAATAACTTTGTTACTGTCGCTGAACAGGGATTTATCTTTACGTAACTCATTTGAGCATCCACTCGCATGTTCTTCCCACTGTTCTGTCGGTTGGTGTTTGGTTGCTGCACAAATCACATCGAACGATTTTGGAACAACTTTTAAGAACAATTTACCTAGTGTATTCCAAACGTTCTTGCATTGTTCTAAGTTCCAGAAGGTCGCGGAACAATGTAAATTGTTCTTGTTTTGTTAACAATATTGCAGGAACTTTGTTCCGGTACATTGTCCGCCGGAACAATTGGGCAAACTGGTTTTACACCATACGCGTTCAGTCTGTTCTGCGCCGCATATGTAGTAGCATCTGTAAGAACAGAACATTTTGTGGTCGTGCTCTTGAGCGAGCTTGTGGGTTCCGCTTTCGAGCTAGGCGCGCGTGTTCCAGTGTACGTGAAATACCCAATTGTCTCTCTCGACTACCGGTAAACGCGATTGCTATGGGTATTTACAAATTCGCAATTCGCTTCTTTCGCGAGATATGTTATTCTCTTTGACGCAACTTCATATTTTGATGTACATGTGTCGCTGTCATAGCAAGTGATCAAATCGTTGAAAGTTGCTTCGATATTGTCAGCGCGATCAACCGCCGTGCATTAGGTGTTTGGTTTGTGAACTTGCAAGCTGCACCAACCACAGTCGTGTGAAATTGCATACCTATCGCTATCAACTTTGAAGTGTATATCGAACGGTAAAGTTTATAGCGCTGCCTTGAGAGAAGCATAAACAGTACAGCCGATTGAATTACAAATCTCTTTAGATGTGTCCCACCCGTCGGCGCGCAGTTCTGACGAAGTTGAATGCAGTGCAAAACTGCATTGAATTGGCATTACCCGATCTTAGTCTTACATACATTCTTGCAATTACATCTATTGTTGAGACGGCAAGCGTCAGCGAAAATGCTAATTGCGGCGATCTGCGTTGTCTTCGTTGCCTCGACCTTTGTTTCGACCGGCGTCGAGTACGCACAACATTCTCTAATTCCGCCAGTAATTACGTATTCAAGTTAATACAAACCGGCTTACATAGTGCTCAGACCAGGTATAGTACAACTTACCACATCTGAAATTGATAAGCGACGATATGGTAGAGTGGCACCGAATGTACCGTAATGTATATGAGGCGTGAAAGCGTGATTCTGTTATGCAAGCTCTTATCTGCGATGTAGCTACTGCACATCACAGAAGGAATTCTGGCGTCCGATTGCGCTATTTATGTACCGTAATTGAATTCCGTTTGGTAATCTCCTAGGGTGAAGTGGACTCTTCTCCTGGCATGTTTTTCTCTCAAGTAAAGATGTTTGTCGCTCCAGGGCGACATGCAAAACGAGCGGCCAATCGTGCACCTATGAACAACCCTGCTGCATGAACCTGATGTGTCACAACTCCTCCGGCGAGCACAAATGCGGCAGCGCCGCAAGAGAGTACACTCAGGAGGAGTGAGTTTATGGAGCATTCTGACGCTTTGACGGTGGTCAAGTATACAGATTTCGTCTTTTGCAAGCGGGCCCCCTGCTATGTACGTAGCTCGCATCTTCTGTGTTCTCAGGTGACAAAATTGTACTCAAATCCAGATTCCGTATTTCCCGCTCTTCTCCCCTTCCCGTGGTGAGATCCCCAGTCGCTTCAGGATTGACGAGTTGAACGAGGGCCTGGAGCTGGACGACGTTATAGTCGATAACCCGGAAGACTCCCACTCCGTCCCTCCGCTGCCGACGACCACTACTCGCCCGCCACAGTAACGAAGTGGAAGAATTGACTCGCGGGTATGTGATACTGTGAGACTACGGGAGGCCTTACTCTAGAGTGTGATTGAGTCTGTAACTACGTTGTCTCTCTCGACGACCCTTAAGCGCCATTGATCTGAGTATTCCCAAAATCCGCTTGTGTGGCTTCTATCGCAATTCATGTTATTTTGATGCATGTCGCAAGTGATCGAACCGTTGGTGATTTCGTCGTCAACCGCAGTGCATTGGCTGTTTGTGCACTTGTAAGTGCCTAGCACGAACTACACCGACATGTGAAACTTGCATATTATCACCTTTTGAAGTGTCTGTCGAGCGTCGAACGGCGAAGTTTAAAGTGCTTGCTTTGAGACTGAAGCATAAACAGTTGGCCGGATTGAATTTCAAATCTCTTTGAGGGTGTCCCACCGGTCGGAGCACATTTCTGACGAACGGGTCAAAACTGCATTGAATTGGCCTTACCCAATTATAGCCTTAGGTACTAGTTGAGACGGCAAGCGTAAGCGAAAACGCTCATTGCGGTGATCTGCCTTGGCTTCGTTGCCTCGACCTTTATTTCGTCCGACGTCGCGTACGCACAACATTCTCTAACTCCGCTAATAATTACGTATTCATGTGTAAGTTAGCACAAACCAGCTTACATAGTGCTCAGACCGGGTATGGTACAACTTACCCCATCTGAAATTGGCACACCTAGGCGACGATATGGTTGAACGGCACATAGTGCGTGTGCCAAAAAGGGGGATCCCAAAACTAAATGGTCGACTAATACAAGTTCCATCAAAGAAGACGCAATTGAAAACAGATGCGCAAAGTAGTTCTCTGTTGCAAATGTAGACTGTACTTTGAGTTCCACGCGCAGAGTTCAAAAGGGAGAGTTCGAATCGACGTTACACTCATTGCGAAAGCGACGCGAATAGAACTAGGTCGAAGAATTAGCTCATCGTGAAACGATGTCTTCAGCCGGCTTGGAAGATGAAGAACAGGATTTTTTGAAAGAACTGTTTTCCACATGGCTGCCGGCTGATTTCGACTGCGAAATCGTGCAATTTTCCCCCCGAAACGCGACCGCTTCCAAATTTTTCGCCAAAATTCACTGTGAAATTGCCGACGCGGAAGAAGCGAAGTCGTTTGTGAAGAAATTCGGTGAGAATACGAGCACTGGGTGGATCGTCTACTCGACGAAGAAGAGTCAGCGCAAGTCGGTGTCTCCCTCGAAGCGGCCGATCAGCTGGGCCAAGTACCACTGCCAGTTGTCGAGCACGAACAAGGCTAAGGATCCACAGAAGGTGTCGACCTCGCAGAACTTGTGCTGCGAGGCTTCCATCGAGTTCAAGTTCCGCAACCAGAAGTTCGAGTACGACGCCAACAAAAGGAGGCGCCCATACTCTGGCCCCAAGTGCGTCGTGGAGATCGACTGGAAGCACAACCACGTGCTGCGATCCCAGAAGTCACTGGCCTTCCTCAGAGTCTTGCAAGAGACTGTGCAGCAGTTCCATGGATACTTCAGCGATGGCCTTGGCCCCAGCGCGGCTTTGAAGCGGCACTAGTGAGTTGAGGAATGGGCCAAACTCATGTAGCACAGCTGCCAAACTCAGTTATTGTATCCACGCAACCCAGCGAGCACACGTACATATTCAGGACACGTCCTGGACAAGCAGTGGGGCGAGAAGAAGTCACAAAGCGGCGAAGTCAAGCCCAGCATCGACAGTGTCAAGTGGATGCACCGCAAGTGGACCACCCAACACTTGGGACCCAGGCGTGGACAAGGAATGCTCGAGGTGATGAAACTGCACTCATTGCACTCCATAGCGTTATAGATCGTTGCTTAGCTTTATGGATCGTTGTCATGCAACTATCTACTCCATCCTTTTGTTCAGAAGTTGGAGGAGAAGATGGGCGTCTTACCTGAGGGGACAGTACGTCTTCCCTGAGGCGACGTCTTCTTCCGCCCCATCCAGTCCTCGGCCGCCTAGAGCCTCTTCGTCGAGGAGCCTGATCGGCCCTGCCCCACTGTCGCTCCAGAGGCCGAGGAGAGGCTTCTCGACCCCTTGGAAGGGAACAGTGGCCAGCTGGCCCCTCCCACTCAGCCGAGGGGCGCCCCCAAGAAGAGAGCGAAGTTCGCCAATAAGTTGTCCCAAAACATTATGAAAAATTTGCCCAACGCGATCAAGCAGGGCCGTCGCGCATGATATTTAGGAGCGTCGTCGTTGTGCTGCCGTCGTTGGCGTCTTTCTTATGGTTTGAGAGTGCAAATCGCAAGTGCAAGTGCAAAGTGCATGCGCAAGAAAGCAGCCAGTTGAATAGTGAATACACACATATATGTTTGGTAGGCAGTTAGGTAGTGAACAATTTCGATCGGCATTGTCGAATTCTCCAACTCTGCTGCTAATCGGCAATGTTTCATTGCTCATCTCGGCGCGCCGCAGAGTTTTGCCGTCGGCGGCCAAGCGCAAAACAAATTGCGCACCTTTCTACTGTACTCTGTGACGCAAACACTAATCGTAGAGACATTGCGCACACATTGTCTGAACTTCGCAGCGGGATTTTTCCGTTGCGTCATGACACTTCCCATTTAGTTTGGGGATCCCCCTTTTTGCTCTCCCCAAAATAACGTGTCTGTCTCTACAGGGCTGCGTGCAAAACGAGCGGTCAGTCGTGCACTTATGAACAACCCTGCTGTACCGATCTGATCTGTCACAACGCCTCTGGCGAGCACAAATGCGGCACGGCCGGCAACGTCAACAAAGTGTACACCCAGGAGGAGTGAGTTCGGGGAGTACTCTGACCAGGGTGACCAATAGAAACCCATTTTAGTTTCAGTTTTAGTTTCGTTAACAGATTGAAATTTAACCTAAAACTGAAACTAGTTTAAGTTAAGTTTAAACTGAAACCAATTAAGTTTCTATTGGCCACCCTGATTCTGACGCTTAGCTTCCGTCGTCGGTGTGTCGTGTAGCAACTCAGCCTCCACGCTTCAGTTCCTATAGTCAAACAAAATATGTAGTGCGCATACGTATGTACGCCCCAACGCTGACTTCAGGATTGACTACTACAAGGAACACCTGGAGCAGGGCGAGGTGATCGTCAGTGGGCCCGACGACGCCCACCCCGCCCCTCCGCTGCCGACGACCACTACTCGGGCGCCGCAGTAACCCCCCCTGCCTATGCGAAGTGCAGAAGTCTATTCGCTCTTTGTGATACTGTGACACTACGGGAGGCGTTTTGTTTTGCCTTACGAGAGAGCGCAAAGAGGGTCCTTTGTGCAGGCGGACCAGACAGAAGCAAACCTGCCTTCTGCAACGTCTGTCTTTCATTAATTTGCCTTGGGTCAACCGCAGGATTGCGCAAACAAAGTGCGCCAATAAATTTTCAATTTCGAGACAGTATTTTGCTTTCTTCACCCTCTGCGCGGCACAAGAACGCACCAGTGCGGAAACAACTGAACAGGGGGAACTTTCCCGCGCGCTTTAAAAAGTTGTTTGGAAATCAGATTAGACCCGCCTTGACGCGCGTCTCAAGGTCGCTTCCCGGGCGCAGACTTTTTTGCTCGTCTCAAAAGTGGCATCGTAACCAAAGGCGATTAATTTGCACGATTCGGGAATTGGAACTTGTAAAGAATTTGTGGCTGCAATCAACCATGGAAGGAGGAAGCGTAGCCTTTATCACTGCTGTTTGCGTAGTCACTCTGTGTGATCATGGCTCTTGCACTGAAGGTACGTGCGCTGCACTGAGTCAAATTTTGACGGTACTCAAGACTATTCAGAGACTCTCAACCTCTATTTGCAGCACTTCGTCGCCACAAGCGGCTCGCTGATGAGAAGAGTGGCAAAATGCGTGCGTTCATCCACCAAAGGGATCACTGATCACCCTTCGTACGTACGTAGATATCTCAGCGCACAAGCGTTCGAATTTTGATTCAGAGCAGCTGCAGCGCGATGCGGCTCAAATCGTTAGACAGATGACGCGCGGGAACGCGCGTGGGGAGGCCTTCGAGTGGATGACCGATGTGGTCGACAAGTTCGGCCATAGGATGGTCGGTGAAGCGAGTCTCGATCAATCAATCGACTATATCGTCGATTTGGCAAGAAAAGAAGGTGATCGACGACGACAACAACAACAACAACAACAACAACAACAACAACAACAACAACAACAACAACAACAACAACAACAACAACAACAACAACAACAACAACAACAACAACAACAACAACAACAACAACAACAACAACAACAACAACAACAACAACAACAACAACAACAACAACAACAACAACAACAACAACAACAACAACAACAACAACAACAACAACAACAACAACAACAACAACAACAACAACAACAACAACAACAACAACAACAACAACAACAACAACAACAACAACAACAACAACAACAACAACAACAACAACAACAACAACAACAACAACAACAACAACAACAACAACAACAACAACAACAACAACAACAACAACAACAACAACAACAACAACAACAACAACAACAACAACAACAACAACAACAACAACAACAACAACAACAACAACAACAACAACAACAACAACAACAACAACAACAACAACAACAACAACAACAACAACAACAACAACAACAACAACAACAACAACAACAACAACAACAACAACAACAACAACAACAACAACAACAACAACAACAACAACAACAACAACAACAACAACAACAACAACAACAACAACAACAACAACAACAACAACAACAACAACAACAACAACAACAACAACAACGACGACGACGACGACGACGACGAGGAGGAGTAGGAGCGAATCTACAGGGTGGCCCAAAAAAAGTGAGACCCCTAATTTTGCGACCGCCGTTCTCACGCGTGACTGCGCATATCAAGCCCCAATTTGGACAGGACATATTACAGGGTGTTTTTGGTGAAGCGCCAAAATTTCAGACCACTTCGTACACCAAAGCGAAGATGGCGTCGTTTTGCGCAAGGCCATGACGAAAATGGCGTGCAGCGGCTTTTCACTGCAGGAGATCGTGCTGGAGCTGCTCCCCGGCCTCTTCGAACTCCAGCACGATCTCCTGCAGTGGAAAGCCTCTGCACGCGATTTTCGCTATGACCCTGTGCAAAACGACGCCATTTTCTCTCTGGTACACAAAATGGTCTGGAACTTTGGAACTTCAGCAACAAGCTGTTTTAAAAAAGTTGAGTTGTTTTATTAATACAGAGTGGTTTGTGAGTGTTTTAAAGTGGAAGAGTAAAAGAGTGGATACTTTTGTAAAGTATTTCGAAGCCTTTCCGATATGACGCGCGCCCGCCCGGAGTCCACTATTCATGCGCTACTTCTAACACGCTCCTTTCTGAGGGGTTCTTGCTGGGCAACATTGGGATCGCCCGGGATTAATTTTTTTAGCAAGACATGCATTTCTGAGTGGTTGTTGCAAGGCAACATTGGGATCGCCCGGGATTAATTTTTTTAGCAGACAAAATTGTTCGTACGACAAGAGCTAAAAAAACAAAAGTATTTATTTCGGAATGACCGCTCAACAACTGCCTCAACGTAAGCTTTCGAACGGTCGAACGAATACCGCTCTACAACGTACGACGAGTGAGTTAGGGCCGATTTGCTGATTAAACCTTTGAGTTACTGTAGCTCGCGAAATTCAAACTTTTGAATCTCGACTCTCTTAAAGGAATGATCAGTGAGTCGAGAGCTATCCAACCAACTCAAGATCGTCTCTCTACGACGCACGCTGAGCGAGGTAGAGCGATTTCTGTGTTAAAGACGCGAGAATGTCGTCTTTCGTGTTGCGTGTTTGCGTAATTTAAAAAATGTTTTATGCCAAACGAAAGACCGCGTCAATACCTTTTAGTAGACCTTTCGCACGCCGCTCTACGACGTAAGACGAGCGAGTTAGAGCCGCTTTGCTGTTTCAACCTTTGAGTTACTGTAGCTCGCGAAATTCAAACTTTTGAATCTCGACTTCTCTTAACGGAATGATCAGTGTGCCGAAGCCTATTCAGCGACCTCAAGATCGTCACTCTACGACGGAAGACGAGCGAGTTAGAGATGTTTTACGTTTTGAACCTTTGGGTTACTGTAGCGCGCGAAATTCAAACTTTTGAGTTTCGACCAATAGAAGAACAAATGATCAGTGAGTCGAGAGCTATCCAGCCAACCCAAGATCGTCTCCCTACGACGCACGCTGAGCGAGTTAGAGCGATTTCTGTGCTAAAAACGCGAGAATGTCGCTTTTCGTGTTGCGTGTTTGCGTAATTAAGAAAATTTGTAATGCCAAACGAAAGAGCACGTCGAGACCTTTTAGTTGAGCTATCGCACGCCGCTCTACGACGTAAGACGAGCGAGTTAGAGCCGTTTTCCTTTTAGACCTTCGGGTTACTGTAGCGCGCGCAATTCAAACTTTTGAATTTCGAAGTCTCTTAGCAACATTACCAGTGAGTCGAGACCTATCCATAAAGCCCAAGATCTCCTTCCTACGACTTTCCAACGCCGAGATCTGAGAGCGTGACGGACGAACGGACGAACGAACGAACGGACGCAAAGCTCTCGTAGGGGTTCGCCCGGCTGAGGCCGGGCGAAAAAACACCCTGTAGTATGTCCTGTCCAAATTGGGGCTTGATGTGCGCAGTCACGCGTGAGAACGGAGGTCACAAAGTTAGGGGTCTCACTTTTTTTGGGCCACCCTGTACATTTATTCTAAACAGGCTTCGACAACGTACACACCGAAGAAGTGCCGCACCTGGCCAACTGGGTCCGCGGAAACGACGTCGCCGAACTGATTGGTGAAAGCTGCACGAATTAGGGTTACACCTCACTCAGACCAATCGTACACCTACTTTAGTTGCACTTCATTTCAGAACCGAGAAAGCAGAACCTTCCGCTGTTGGCTTTGGGCAACACCGTCAGCGGCGAAATGACCGCCGAGGCCGTTGTCGCGAGAGACTTTGAGGAACTCGAGCGACTGGGAAACACGGTTGGTTTGGAAGTTGGCTTGAAATTGGGTCACTGTCAGTCAACGCATTGGAGCATTCCCAACCTCTGACAACTCTCAAAGTCTCAATCAGCGCGCTTCCAGGTCAAAGGAAAAATCGTCGTTTACAATCAAGAGTGGGTCAACTACCCGGAAAGCGTCAAGTACCGTAAGATGGGCGCAGTGGCGGCAGCCAAGCAAGGAGCCGTCGCTGTTCTGATAAGAAGCGTCACCAACTTCTCAATCAGAAGCCCACATACAGGAGTGGCCGACTACGAAGAAGGTGGTAAAGGGAGCAAAACAAATAATCGTGCTGAATAGAGTCCACGTAAATTGAAATTTGTTTGAATGCGATCGTATCGCAAACTGCAAAACACCTTTTTCCAATTCGAGGTGTTTCCAAAATCCCAATGGCCTGCATAACCGTGGAAGACGCCCTCTTCGTCGATCGTCTCTACCGAAAGGGCAACCGAATCAAAATCCATGTCAAAATAGAGTCGGGCCTGCGAGGGGAAGTCACTTCGAGAAATGTCATATTTGAGATCACCGGTAGCGCACTGCCAAATGAGGTGGTCGTCATCAGCGGCCACTTGGACAGCTGGGACATTGGCCAGGTGTGAGACATGCAACCGTATTCAGTACCATCGTCATGGGGCACTACTAGTCATTTATGAACGAAATGTTACGTGAGTTATCGTAACTCCAGGTTGCTTGATGTCCGGGTACAGAGGTTACGTAACTTCAGGCACCCTGGATGTCTGGCAGCCTCAAGTGTCTCAGGCAACTTTGAACACATGTGGCCAACCGTTCGTAAAGGGCTACCTAATCATCATCGTTAACATCTTTTACTTGTCGATAGATCGATCAGAGTTGATAGAATTTGTTGAAAACTGGTTGTCTTGACGTGCCTGACTCGTTCAACTTGCGACCGCTGGACCACTGCCCAAATCAGTGGAAAACTTACGCCATTTACAAATATGAGTGCCACGTTATGGTAGAAGTCAAGGTACATCAGAAGGAGTGATCGCTTCAGGGCGCGATGGACGACATGAGCGGCTGCGCCATCTCCTGGCAAGCTCTCAAGGCGTTGAAGCAGTTCTACAGACGCACCGGTATGCGATTTGTTTAATTGAACCTGCGTCACTGTAGCTGTCGTCAATGTCGTCCCCACTCGCAGGAACACGCCCCACTCGTACCATACGTGTAATCCTGTGGACGGCCGAAGAATTCGGCATTTACGGCGCTGAGGTGTATTACAAAGCGCGCAACAAGGACAATCGGGAGAAATTCGTCTTCGTCAGCGAATCGGATGCCGGAGCTTGGAAGTAATTTAATTGTAGATGATTACAAAATTCGATCAAACTTTTGTTGGTTTTTTCGCCGCGCCTCAGCGCGGCGAGGTGTATATATACGGATGACAATGTCTGTGTGTGTGTGTGTGTGTCTGTGTGTGTGTCCGTGGCACCGAAGTAAGATATGTGGCATATGTGGTCAAGTAGAGTCGAGGTCGCTGAGTATGGATCTGATGTCCGTTTCTGTTGCTAATTTCGCATATTTGAGATATTCACAATTGAAATTCAAAAATGTCAAAAATCGACTTATTCACCCAATGAGCTAGCGACGAAATTTCTTCAGAAATGGAAAGAGCATAGACCGCGGATGATTTGTAACACAAAAGAAATTTTTTGTAAATGTGGAATTTAATAGAAATACACAATTGTTTGCCAAAATTTGATGAATTGACAAAAATAGAACGTCATTTATTGACGAATGTGAATGCAGAAATGGTAAGGCCGTATGTCAACAAGAACATTTGACATAGTTTTGCAGTTTTAATAAATCGCAATTTGCGAGATATTTAGAATTAAAAACAAAAAATTTTCAAAATCGACATTTTCGTCTGATGGGCTAGCGGCAAAATTTTTTCAGAAATGGAAAGGGCATAGGCAGCCGATAATTTGTAACACAGCAGAATATTTTTGCAAATGTGAAATTTGATAGAAATACGTGAATATTTGTCCGAATTCCATAAAACGACAAAAATAGGAAGTCATTTATTGACGAATGTGAATGCAGAAATGGTAAGGCCATATGCCAACAGGAATTTGTGACACAGTTTTACAGCTTCAATAAATTGCAATTTTGAGAAATTTAGAATTAAATCTTTTCAAAGTCGACATTTTCATCTGATGGGCTAGCGGCAAAATTTCTTCAGAAATGGAAAAGGCATAGACAGCGGATAATTTGTAACACAACAGAATATTTTTGCAAGTACTAAATTTGACAGAAATGTTCAAAAATTTGACAGAAATGTCAAAATTTCGTAAATTGCCAGAACTTTGTTGATTGATGAATGCGAACGTAGAATAGAAAGGGCGTACGCCAACGCCAAGAGGAATTCCTGTTAAAGAACGACCGCACCCAAAGTTTTGCGCAAGTTTTTTGTTGGATGTGACGTTTTCACACCGGTAGGAAACACCAGACGAACGGCGTCGTATCATGCCGATAACATATAGCGAACGCGGCGATATCACTGAGCTTTAGATCAGCTGTACAGATAAGCGTATCGTGGGGGACAGCTGCACTTGGAATTAAGGTACACGTTCTCAAGACACTTTCTCCAGATGCGGCTAACGATGTGTACAAAGTCAACTATACTGTTCACCAAAATTTGACAGACACAAAGTATAGGTTGAACTTTTTACACACACAGCTTGTTACCATGTAGTCAAATGGCGTTTTGAAGGCCAGACTCCATCGCCAAAGCTCAGCTATCTTACTCTGGAAATGACGAACAGAAGAACATCCTGAACGGCATTGCCATGCAGTTACTGGTTCCCAATGGGATTCTCGTCAGCGTGGCTGATGGAAAGCCTGGATACATGGTATGCAAGTGCTTCACTAGTCAAGTTAATTAAAGGAAATCTTTAATAGTACTATAGTGTACGTGACACCAATCACAATATCACACACAAAGTACCTAACAGTAGTTATGTTTAGCAGGCTGTGTCACAGACGACAAGCGTTAGCTGAGTTTTGGTCGCTAGATCAAGACTCAGCAACGAAGTGCCAGCGCGACCTCATCAGTAGATGACTGGCACTCATTTATGCGACTAACTCACAGAGTTCACAGAGTCACACATATCCTTTATTCAACATATGTATTTAACAGTGGTACTCCTACTAACTTCTCCTTTCTCGTTCTTCTTGTTGGTCTTCGCCGATAAATATAAGTTAAGCTAAATTAGATGAGATTCAATTAAACCACATGATTAAAGATAAAAGTAAGCAAAAAATAAATCAAACTAAATTGAAATTACTTAAATGAAACTAACGTAAAGCAACTTATATTAAACTAAATTAGAATTAAAATGAATTTAATTAGATTAAATCAAAAGAATAAAATTGTAATTAAATTCAATCAGATTATATTAGATCAAATTAAGATAAAATAAATTACATTAAATTGAATTACGTTAAATTGAAACATATTAATTTAAATTAATGCAATTTATTAATTTGGTTTAACTATTTAACTAAAAACTAAATTTAATTAATTAAATGTAAATTGAATTAACTAAATTAAATTAAATTAAAGTAAATTGTTTGAAGTGGAATTAAATTTGTCTAAATTGAATTAAATAAAATTTAATTTAATTAAAATAGATTAAATTCAATTAAATTAGGTAAACTAAATTAAATTAAATTAAACTAAATTAAATAAAAACAAAGTGAGATTAAATTAATTTAAAGTAAATTAAATAAAATAAAATTGAACTGAAGTATATTAAATTCATTAAGAGTAAATTGAATCAAATCAAATTAAGCTAGATTAATTAAATTAGAGTGATTTAAAACGAGTCGAATTGAATTACGCTAAATCGATTTGGATTCAATTGAACTAGACTAATTAAACAAAAGTAAATTGATTAAATTACGTTAAAATAAATTAACTTAATTTGATTAAATCAAACCAAATAAATTAAATTAATAAATAAAAAAGTTTAAATAAAGATGAACAATAAAATAAAGATAAATAAATTAGAATAAATTAAATCACATGAGAATACATTTAGTTTATCAGTTCATATCAATTTGATTCTTACGCAGTGAAATAGAACTCTAGAACTAATCAAAATTTGAAACTTGAACAATTAAGTTGAACTTTGCAGTTTATACTGTATTAATCCATCCCAAGTCCCTCTCACCAGATGGACGTTCGCTTCTGGGCGGCCGAGGGTGTGGCAGCAGCCATCTACCTTCATGTGGGTCGTCTGCCCGACTACTTCAAGTTCCACCACACCTACGGAGACAGCGTCGACGTCCTCACTCCAACCGACATGGACTACTCCGCCGCCATGTTCGCCGTGATCGGACACGCCACCGCCGAGCTCATGCAGCCTATTGAGTGATGCTACAGCGGCTGACGCGCTAAGTAACGTACATACATAGGTAGCAGCGATAGGAGGAGGAATTGGGAGGCGGGATCTTGTTGCAGATAGTATGAAACATTGAAACTTCATTGAAAGCGTCGTGCGCAGCGACATTTCCTCGCTTAGCTGGTTTCGCTTGACGGAGTTGGATTCGTCTTCCCGCTGAGAAATGTGCGAATCGTCATTAGCTTGACTTGTGTCCAGGTGGTTCCGCTTTACGCCTCCGCTGGCGCAGTCTTCTTCGAGAACAATACGTTGTTATTCGCCTTGATGACGCATTCATCCGCCACAAGTGGTCTAAATTTCTGTTGACTGTCTGCAAAGTCATTAGCTTAGGCTGTGCATCTGGCGCCCGAACGACAGTTGTACCACTTAACGTCTCTGACGCAGACGCGCCTCGAGAATAATAATACAGTAATTTCCTGCTTTGCTTACATACCTTTGGCGACCAGCGTTGTCTTAGCACACGCACTGTTTACAGGAAGCTTGAGGTTTCGTGAACAAAGGACATTTTGACGTGCCCTTGGACGGCGGCCAATAAACACACTGTTCGTACTTTTAGCAGGTGAATTACGGCGGCGTGCGCCGCTTCAGCCCAAGGCGCCTTCGCCAATCTTATTCTTGGCTACTAATGCTCGGAAAAAGTGCATGCCGTTAATCAATCGTTGCACTACACAGCGCCATTGGCAGCCTGAGGCGTTTCCATGTCTAAGAATAAACCTGTTGACGATTGGTTAAGTCGGTATTTAGCTCAGTTTGGCTCTGCAATCTGCAGCAATCCGCCGCCATACACAAACATGGGCCCCTTCGACCTCCTGCTGCTCTTCGTGGCGCTCTTCTCCCTGTGTTTCTACTTCTCCTTCCTGTTCATCATCAGGAGAAACCGTCAGGAACACCCCTTCTCCTCCAGCTTCTTTTCCTTGTGCTCTTTTCTGGGAGTCGCCGACTGCGCCTCTTTGCTCTGCGTCTATCTGGGAGCGAAGATTCCTCTGTGGGCCATATTCCCGGCCTACAACCAATGGCTGATGAGCTTCGAAGGGAGGGCACTGGCCACGACTTTCTACTTCGTCATAACCTACGTGCAGTGGGTCCAACACGGGGGCGTGGCCCTTTTGACGCTAAATCGACTCTGCGCCGTGGCCTTTCCCACATCGTACACGAATGTGAGGTTCAAGCTACATACAGGGTGAGTCACGCTAAACCTACGGTGTTTATCCGCCAATATCTCACTTTATGTCTGAGCGAATGAAACAATTTTTGTAGTGCTAATAGAAGATATCCTAACTTAAATGTGCAATAATTCCGGTAAAACAGTTGTGGTTATTCCGGGTAAACAGTTGTAACTATTGCATGTTCTTGCCGACAATCGCGAGATTCACAGGAACACTAAGTTTAAATGTTTCGCACAGGGTCTGCGAATATCGGCTTATTTGGCTTAGTATCTCGTCAGATATGAGCACACAAAGACCGTAGGTTTGTACCAATTTTGGCGCTGACGCGCAGGAAATTGGCCGTTTCTTCGTTGCCTACTCATATCTCAAGAACGGCACCACCAATCAACATAAAATTTTGCACGTGTTTAAGTTAGGACGTCTTCTATTAGCACTCCAAAAATTGTTTCATTCGCTCAGATATGAAGTGAGATATTAGCCGACAAACACCGTAGGTTTAGCGTGACTCACTCTGTATTTGAGACTTCTCGTCAAGCTCTGTTTTCAATTGTTGTTGAAATTCTTTATAATTTATTGTAAAACACTAAACGTTGCGTTATTGAATGTTCAAGCAATGTTTAGTCATCTTTAATTCGTTAATTTAGACTGTGCAATTGAAATATGGCTAGTACATTTTCTGCGCTTGCACTTCAGTGGTTCACGGGCGCGAAGCAGAAGCTGATGTATCTGACAGTGCTGGTTGGGGCCTTTCTCCAGAATGGCCACTTCGCACTCCACGGCGTCCACTTTGAAATGGACAACGCGACGGGCGCCGTCTTCTACGAATACAGCGATCACCACCACTTTGTAAGCTGCTGTAATTGAAGTGTGGTATCAGCAAAGAAATCTTAACATGTTTGAAGGAAGAGGTCTATGGATCTTGGCTGATCGGCGCCTGGAGTCTGACCGCCGTCTCGGCCGCTTGCTACGTCGTCGCCTTCGTCCTGCTGGTCCGACAACAGAAGTGAGTCGACAATCTGCCATTGTAACATCACTTCTGCAATTGTGAACGGTACTTGGAATTCAGACGCCACAATCAAGCCGTGGTTCCAAGAGGCAGCCTTCCCAATCAGCAAGGTCAGACTGGGAACAACGAAGTGTCGATCGCGGACGGGAAACTGCTGCTGATCGGCTTCTGCGCCTTCTTGGTGCAGTGTCTGGTCGACCAGTTCTATCTCGTCATGTTGCTGACAGAGGGGGAAGGACCACTGGCCAAACTTGTCATGACGCAGCTGTGGTGG
>JASAMZ010007929.1:0-18874 GCA_030248115.1 Linhomoeus sp. GSCO2_2 | reverse complement strand
GGAAGACGCCCAGTCGACGACAGAGAACCACCGTAACACCGCGAAGGAACGGAGAAGTTCCAATTGAGTTTGCTGAAACATTGACGCCAGTCAGTCCACTTGTCAGAGTCCACACATCTGACGCACATTTGAAGTACAATAATACCAACAATGAAACGAGCCACGGATCCTCTGGGAAATGCCATGAGCGAGATCCGGGAGCCGAGAAGTGAGCGAGCGAGTCGTCTTTTCACTGGGAAGTTGTGACGCAGCAGCAACGTCATTGGAAGACGCCCAGTCGACGACAGAGAACCACCGTAGCACCGCGAAGGAACGGAGAAGTTCCAATTGAGTTTGCTGAAACATTGACGCCAGTCAGTCCACTTGTCAGAGTCCACACATCTGACACACATCTGAAGTACAATAATACCCACCATGAAATGAGCCACGGATCCTCTGGGAAACGCCATGAGCGAGATCTGGGAGCCGAGAAGTGAGCGAGCGAGTCGTCCTTTCACTGGGAAGTTGTGACGCAGCAGCAACGTCATTGGAAGACGCCCAGTCGACGACAGAGAACCACCGTAGCACCGCGAAGGAACGCGAAGTTCCAATTGAGTTTGCTGAAACATTGACGCCAGTCAGTCCACTTGTCAGAGTCCACACATCTGACACACATCTGAAGTACAATAATACCCACCATGAAATGAGCCACGGATCCTCTGGGAAATGCCATGAGCGAGATCTGGGAGCCGAGAAGTGAGCAAGCGAGTCGTCTTTTCACTGGGAAGTTGTGACGCAGCAGCAACGCCATTGGAAGACGCCCAGTCGACGACAGAGAACCACCGTAGCACCGCGAAGGAACGGAGAAGTTCCAATTGAGTTTGCTGAAACATTGACGCCAGTCAGTCCACTTGTCAGAGTCCACACATCTGACACACATCTGAAGTACAATAATACCCACCATGAAATGAGCCACGGATCCTCTGGGAAATGCCATGAGCGAGATCTGGGAGCCGAGAAGTGAGCGAGCGAGTCGTCTTTTCACTGGGAAGTTGTGACGCAGCAGCAACGTCATTGGAAGACGCCCAGTCGACGACAGAGAACCACCGTAGCACCGCGAAGGAACGGAGAAGTTCCAATTGAGTTTGCTGAAACATTGACGCCAGTCAGTCCACTTGTCAGAGTCCACACATCTGACACACATCTGAAGTACAATAATACCCACCATGAAATGAGCCACGGATCCTCTGGGAAACGCCATGGGCGAGATCTGAGAGCCGAGAAGTGAGCGAGCGAGTCGTCTTTTCACTGGGAAGTTGTGACGCAGCAGCAACGCCATTGGAAGACGCCCAGTCGACGACAGAGAACCACCGTAGCACCGCGAAGGAACGGAGAAGTTCCAATTGAGTTTGCTGAAACATTGACGCCAGTCAGTCCACTTGTCAGAGTCCACACATCTGACACACATCTGAAGTACAATAATACCCACCATGAAATGAGCCACGGATCCTCTGGGAAATGCCATGAGCGAGATCTGGGAGCCGAGAAGTGAGCGAGCGAGTCGTCTTTTCACTGGGAAGTTGTGACGCAGCAGCAACGCAGGAAGACGCCCAGCGACGACAGAGACCCCGCCCGGAAGGTGGTTGATGGTATAGGAGGGGAGGGGGGGATCGGGAGCCGAGAAGTGAGAGAGCGAGTCGTCTTTTCACTGGGAAGTTGTGACGCAGCAGCAACGTCATTGGAAGACGCCCAGTCGACGACAGAGAACCACCGTAGCACCGCGAAGGAACGGAGAAGTTTCAATTGAGTTTGCTGAAACATTGACGCCAGTCAGTCCACTTGTCAGAGTCCACACATCTGACACACATCTGAAGTACAATAATACCCACCATGAAATGAGTCACGGATCCTCTGGGAAACGCCATGAGCGAGCCGAGAAGTGAGCAAGCGAGTCGTCTTTTCACTGGGAAGTTGTGACGCAGCAGCAACGCCATTGGAAGACGCCCAGTCGACGACAGAGAACCACCGTAGCACCGCGAAGGAACGGAGAAGTTCCAATTGAGTTTGCTGAAACATTGACGCCAGTCAGTCCACTTGTCAGAGTCCACACATCTGACACACATCTGAAGTACAATAATACCCACCATGGAATGAGCCACGGATCCTCTGGGAAACGCCATGAGCGAGATCTGGGAGCCGAGAAGAGAGCGAGCGAGTCGTCTTTTCACTGGGAAGTTGTGACGCAGCAGCAACGTCATTGGAAGACGCCCAGTCGACGACAGAGAACCACCGTAGCACCGCGAAGGAACGGAGAAGTTCCAATTGAGTTTGCTGAAACATTGACGCCAGTCAGTCCACTTGTCAGAGTCCACACATCTGACACACATCTGAAGTACAATAATACCCACCATGAAATGAGCCACAGATCCTCTGGGAAACGCCATGAGCAAGATCTGGGAGCCGAGAAGTGAGCGAGCGAGTCGTCTTTTCACTGGGAAGTTGTGACGCAGCAGCAACGTCATTGGAAGACGCCCAGTCGACGACAGAGAACCACCGTAGCACCGCGAAGGAACGGAGAAGTTCCAATTGAGTTTGCTGAAACATTGACGCCAGTCAGTCCACTTGTCAGAGTCCACACATCTGACACACATCTGAAGTACAATAATACCCACCATGAAATGAGCCACAGATCCTCTGGGAAACGCCATGAGCGAGATCTGGGAGCCGAGAAGTGAGCGAGCGAGTCGTCTTTTCACTGGGAAGTTGTGACGCAGCAGCAACGTCATTGGAAGACGCCCAGTCGACGACAGAGAACCACCGTAGCACCGCGAAGGAACGGAGAAGTTCCAATTGAGTTTGCTGAAACATTGACGCCAGTCAGTCCACTTGTCAGAGTCCACACATCTGACACACATCTGAAGTACAATAATACCCACCATGAAATGAGCCACGGATCCTCTGGGAAATGCCATGAGCGAGATCTGGGAGCCGAGAAGTGAGCGAGCGAGTCGTCTTTTCACTGGGAAGTTGTGACGCAGCAGCAACGTCATTGGAAGACGCCCAGTCGACGACAGAGAACCACCGTAGCACCGCGAAGGAACGGAGAAGTTCCAATTGAGTTTGCTGAAACATTGACGCCAGTCAGTCCACTTGTCAGAGTCCACACATCTGACACACATCTGAAGTACAATAATACCCACCATGAAATGAGCCACGGATCCTCTGGGAAATGCCATGAGCGAGATCTGGGAGCCGAGAAGTGAGCGAGCGAGTCGTCTTTTCACTGGGAAGTTGTGACGCAGCAGCAACGTCATTGGAAGACGCCCAGTCGACGACAGAGAACCACCGTAGCACCGCGAAGGAACGGAGAAGTTCCAATTGAGTTTGCTGAAACATTGACGCCAGTCAGTCCACTTGTCAGAGTCCACACATCTGACACACATCTGAAGTACAATAATACCCACCATGAAATGAGCCACGGATCCTCTGGGAAATGCCATGAGCGAGATCTGGGAGCCGAGAAGTGAGCGAGCGAGTCGTCTTTTCACTGGGAAGTTGTGACGCAGCAGCAACGTCATTGGAAGACGCCCAGTCGACGACAGAGAACCACCGTAGCACCGCGAAGGAACGGAGAAGTTCCAATTGAGTTTGCTGAAACATTGACGCCAGTCAGTCCACTTGTCAGAGTCCACACATCTGACACACATCTGAAGTACAATAATACCCACCATGAAATGAGCCACGATCCTCTGGGAAAGCCATGAGCAAGATCGGGAGGATCCTCTGGGAAATGCCATGAGCGAGATCTGGGAGCCGAGAAGTGAGCGAGCGAGTCGTCTTTTCACTGGGAAGTTGTGACGCAGCAGCAACGTCATTGGAAGACGCCCAGTCGACGACAGAGAACCACCGTAGCACCGCGAAGGAACGGAGAAGTTCCAATTGAGTTTGCTGAAACATTGACGCCAGTCAGTCCACTTGTCAGAGTCCACACATCTGACACACATCTGAAGTACAATAATACCCACCATGAAATGAGCCACGGATCCTCTGGGAAACGCCATGAGCGAGATCTGGGAGCCGAGAAGTGAGCGAGCGAGTCGTCTTTTCACTGGGAAGTTGTGACGCAGCAGCAACGTCATTGGAAGACGCCCAGTCGACGACAGAGAACCACCGTAGCACCACGAAGGAACGCGAAGTTCCCAAACTGAGATCACTGAAATGTGACGCCAGTCAGTCCACTTGTCAGAGTCCACACATGTGACACACATCTGAAGTACAATAATACCCACCATGAAATGAGCCACGGATCCTCTGGGAAATGCCATGAGCGAGATCTGGGAGCCGAGAAGTGAGCGAGCGAGTCGTCTTTTCACTGGGAAGTTGTGACGCAGCAGCAACGTCATTGGAAGACGCCCAGTCGACGACAGAGAACCACCGTAGCACCGCGAAGGAACGGAGAAGTTCCAATTGAGTTTGCTGAAACATTGACGCCAGTCAGTCCACTTGTCAGAGTCCACACATCTGACACACATCTGAAGTACAATAATACCCACCATGAAATGAGCCACGGATCCTCTGGGAAACGCCATGAGCGAGATCTGGGAGCCGAGAAGTGAGCGAGCGAGTCATCTTTTCACTGGGAAGTTGTGACGCAGCAGCTACGTCATTGGAAGACGCCCAGTCGACGACAGAGAACCACCGTAGCACCGCGAAGGAACGGAGAAGTTCCAATTGAGTTTGCTGAAACATTGACGCCAGTCAGTCCACTTGTCAGAGTCCACACATCTGACACACATCTGAAGTACAATAATACCCACCATGAAATGAGCCACAGATCCTCTGGGAAACGCCATGAGCAAGATCTGGGAGCCGAGAAGTGAGCGAGCGAGTCATCTTTTCACTGGGAAGTTGTGACGCAGCAGCTACGTCATTGGAAGACGCCCAGTCGACGACAGAGAACCACCGTAGCACCGCGAAGGAACGGAGAAGTTCCAATTGAGTTTGCTGAAACATTGACGCCAGTCAGTCCACTTGTCAGAGTCCACACATCTGACACACATCTGAAGTACAATAATACCCACCATGAAATGAGCCACGGATCCTCTGGGAAATGCCATGAGCGAGATCTGGGAGCCGAGAAGTGAGCGAGCGAGTCGTCTTTTCACTGGGAAGTTGTGACGCAGCAGCAACGTCATTGGAAGACGCCCAGTCGACGACAGAGAACCACCGTAGCACCGCGAAGGAACGGAGAAGTTCCAATTGAGTTTGCTGAAACATTGACGCCAGTCAGTCCACTTGTCAGAGTCCACACATCTGACACACATCTGAAGCACAATAATACCCACCATGAAATGAGCCACGGATCCTCTGGGAAATGCCATGAGCGAGATCTGAGAGCCGAGAAGTGAGCGAGCGAGTCGTCTTTTCACTGGGAAGTTGTGACGCAGCAGCAACGTCATTGGAAGACGCCCAGTCGACGACAGAGAACCACCGTAGCACCGCGAAGGAACGGAGAAGTTCCAATTGAGTTTGCTGAAACATTGACGCCAGTCAGTCCACTTGTCAGAGTCCACACATCTGACACACATCTGAAGTACAATAATACCCACCATGAAATGAGCCACGGATCCTCTGGGAAATGCCATGAGCGAGATCTGGGAGCCGAGAAGTGAGCGAGCGAGTCGTCTTTTCACTGGGAAGTTGTGACGCAGCAGCAACGTCATTGGAAGACGCCCAGTCGACGACAGAGAACCACCGTAGCACCGCGAAGGAACGGAGAAGTTCCAATTGAGTTTGCTGAAACATTGACGCCAGTCAGTCCACTTGTCAGAGTCCACACATCTGACACACATCTGAAGTACAATAATACCCACCATGAAATGAGCCACGGATCCTCTGGGAAATGCCATGAGCGAGATCTGGGAGCCGAGAAGTGAGCGAGCGAGTCGTCTTTTCACTGGGAAGTTGTGACGCAGCAGCAACGCCATTGGAAGACGCCCAGTCGACGACAGAGAACCACCGTAGCACCGCGAAGGAACGGAGAAGTTCCAATTGAGTTTGCTGAAACATTGACGCCAGTCAGTCCACTTGTCAGAGTCCACACATCTGACACACATCTGAAGTACAATAATACCCACCATGAAATGAGCCACGGATCCTCTGGGAAACGCCATGGGCGAGATCTGAGAGCCGAGAAGTGAGCGAGCGAGTCGTCTTTTCACTGGGAAGTTGTGACGCAGCAGCAACGTCATTGGAAGACGCCCAGTCGACGACAGAGAACCACCGTAGCACCGCGAAGGAACGGAGAAGTTCCAATTGAGTTTGCTGAAACATTGACGCCAGTCAGTCCACTTGTCAGAGTCCACACATCTGACACACATCTGAAGTACAATAATACCCACCATGAAATGAGCCACGGATCCTCTGGGAAATGCCATGAGCGAGATCTGGGAGCCGAGAAGTGAGCGAGCGAGTCGTCTTTTCACTGGGAAGTTGTGACGCAGCAGCAACGTCATTGGAAGACGCCCAGTCGACGACAGAGAACCACCGTAGCACCGCGAAGGAACGGAGAAGTTCCAATTGAGTTTGCTGAAACATTGACGCCAGTCAGTCCACTTGTCAGAGTCCACACATCTGACACACATCTGAAGTACAATAATACCCACCATGAAATGAGCCACGGATCCTCTGGGAAATGCCATGAGCGAGATCTGGGAGCCGAGAAGTGAGCGAGCGAGTCGTCTTTTCACTGGGAAGTTGTGACGCAGCAGCAACGTCATTGGAAGACGCCCAGTCGACGACAGAGAACCACCGTAGCACCGCAAAGGAACGCAAAGTTCCCAAACTGAGATCACTGAAATGTGACGCCAGTCAGTCCACTTGTCAGAGTCCACACATCTGACACACATCTGAAGTACAATAATACCCACCATGAAATGAGCCACGGATCCTCTGGGAAATGCCATGAGCGAGATCTGGGAGCCGAGAAGTGAGCGAGCGAGTCGTCTTTTCACTGGGAAGTTGTGACGCAGCAGCAACGTCATTGGAAGACGCCCAGTCGACGACAGAGAACCACCGTAGCACCGCGAAGGAACGCGAAGTTCCCAAACTGAGATCACTGAAATGTGAGGCCAGTCAGTCCACTTGTCAGAGTCCACACATCTGACACACATCTGAAGTGCAATAATACCCACCATGAAATGAGCCACGGATCCTCTGGGAAATGCCATGAGCGAGATCTGGGAGCCGAGAAGTGAGCGAGCGAGTCGTCTTTTCACTGGGAAGTTGTGACGCAGCAGCAACGTCATTGGAAGACGCCCAGTCGACGACAGAGAACCACCGTAGCACCGCGAAGGAACGGAGAAGTTCCAATTGAGTTTGCTGAAACATTGACGCCAGTCAGTCCACTTGTCAGAGTCCACACATCTGACACACATCTGAAGTACAATAATACCCACCATGAAATGAGCCACGGATCCTCTGGGAAATGCCATGAGCGAGATCTGGGAGCCGAGAAGTGAGCGAGCGAGTCGTCTTTTCACTGGGAAGTTGTGACGCAGCAGCAACGTCATTGGAAGACGCCCAGTCGACGACAGAGAACCACCGTAGCACCACGAAGGAACGCTAAGTTCCCAAACTGAGACCACTGAAATATGAAGCCAGTCAGTCCACTTGTCAGAGTCCACACATCTGACACACATCTGAAGTACAACAATACTCACCATGAAATGAGCCACGGATCCTCTGGGAAACGCCATGAGTGAGATTTGAGAGCCGAGAAGTGAGCGAGCGAGTCGTCCTGTCACTGGGAAGTTGTGACGCAGCAGCAACGTCACTGGAAGACGCCCAGTCGACGACAGAGAACCACCGTAGCACCGCGAAGGAACGGAGAAGTTCCCAAACTGAGATCACTGAAATGATGACGCCAGTCAGTCCACTTGTCACCGTCTACAGTACACACATCTAACACACATCTGAAGTACAACAACACCCACCATGAAATGAGCCACGGATCCTCTGGGAAACGCCACGAGTGAGATTTGAGAGCCGAGAAGTGAGCGAGCGAGTCGTCCTGTCACTGGGAAGTTGTGACGCAGCAGCAACGTCACTGGAAGACGCCCAGTCGACGACAGAGAACCACCGTAGCACCGCGAAGGAACGGAGAAGTTCCCAAACTGAGATCACTGAAATGATGACGCCAGTCAGTCCACTTGTCACCGTCTACAGTACACACATCTGACACACATCTGAAGTACAACAACACCCACCATGAAATGAGCCACGGATCCTCTGGGAAACGCCATGAGTGAGATTTGAGAGCCGAGAAGTGAGCGAGCGAGTCGTCCTGTCACTGGGAAGTTGTGACGCAGCAGCAACGCCATTGGAAGACGCCCAGTCGACGACAGAGAACCACCGTAGCACCGCAAAGGAACGCGAAGTGCCCAAATTGAGATCACTGAAATGACGACGCCGGTCAGTCCACTTGTCACAGTCTACAGTCCACACATCTGACACACATCTGAAGTACAACAACACCCACCATGAAATGAGCCACGGATCCTCTGGGAAAGGCCATGAGTGAGATTTGAGAGCCGAGAAGTGAGCGAGCGAGTCGTCCTGTCACTGGGAAGTTGTGACGCAGCAGCAGCGCCATTGGAAGACGCCCAGTCGACGACAGAGAACCACCGTAGCACCGCAAAGGAAGGCGAAGTGCCCAAATTGAGATCACTGAAATGACGACGCCGGTCAGTCCACTTGTCACAGTCTACAGTCCACACATCTGACACACATCTGAAGTACAATAATACCCACCATGAAATGAGCCACGGATCCTCTGGGAAACGCCATGAGTGAGATTTGAGAGCCGAGAAGTGAGCGAGCGAGTCGTCCTGTCACTGGGAAGTTGTGACGCAGCAGCAACGCCATTGGAAGACGCCCAGTCGACGACAGAGAACCACCGTAGCACCGCAAAGGAACGCGAAGTGCCCAAACTGAGACCACTGAAATGATGACGCCAGTCAGTCCACTTGTCAACGTCTACAGTACACACATCTGAAGTACAACAACACCCACCATGAAATGAGCCACGGATCCTCTGGGAAACGCCATGAGTGAGATTTGAGAGCCGAGAAGTGAGCGAGCGAGTCGTCCTGTCACTGGGAAGTTGTGACGCAGCAGCAACGCCATTGGAAGACGCCCAGTCAACGACAGAGAACCACCGTAGCACCGCAAAGGAACGCGAAGTGCCCAAATTGAGATCACTGAAATGACGACGCCGGTCAGTCCACTTGTCACGGTCTAAAGTACACACATCTAACACACATCTGCAGCAATCTTTATGTATGATCTTCTTCGTTCAGTTACTGCTGTCGACGGCGAGGGCGAGCGCTATAGAGATACCGCCCACGCGACGGACATCATACACGAGTGCGACGTCGTCGAGGATCTCGCCGTCGCCTCCGTGGGTGCCCTCGTGCGCTCTGCCAGTGAATAACAATCTCATTCGTATTGGTGTTTCCCATTTGCAGTGACTTACTAATAGACCTATTACTGGTATGAGGGCGCTCTGTTTGACCTTTGAGAGTACTGGCTATATGATTGTGAAAGGCGAGAGGCGTTCATATTCGCACAGTAACTGTGTGTAGTGTGCATCCTGCCATCCACATCCCGATGAGCGTCAGCTGCCTCAAGCGGCGACTGTGGCGCAGCAGTTTCCCGTCAACAAGCTGACGAACTACGCTGAGAATAAGATCGGCCGCTTGCGGCTTCACGCAAGGCTCTCGCCTTCACTCGGTCATTGGTGTCTGTGACGTGCGGACTGATGCGCTTCAGTGCAAGCGACGCGTCTCCACCAGCTCCGCCATCCCGGCACCGACGTGGCCGTCATCGCCGACCCGCGTTCATCATGCATCCCCTCCCGGACGAGATTCTGTTTTTCCTCTTCGATATAAAAAGTATCAGCCATTTAAATGGCAGGTGGCGCGCACTACCCTGCTGCCAGCATACTGACCATTCGCCTTCAAATCGGGTATGCCTCTTACCTCTGAAGCTGTTAAGGAGTCAGATATGGTCTGAAAAGCAACGATACAGACTGTGCAGTAGTGTCCTGAAATTCGTGTATGAATAGACTTGAATTGAGGGTGGAGGATAACAGTCGATGAATGGCGTAATCGACGCTGCAACACAGGGGCGAAGAACGAAGGCGCCTGTGCGCCGTCTACTACCGGCAAAGCGTCAGGCTTCGAGATCGTCCACGGTCTGCTGGACAGAGTGATGCAGCTGCTGAATCGCTCATTCTCCGGGTCGCTACGACCGGCTACTCATCGACTTTGACGGTGGGTGACTGAGCAGCTGGTGTGGCGCTGAACTGACACACGACAAGCTGCCGATACGACGCGGCTACAAGTGGCTGGATCAGGCATTGAAAACTCGCTGGCCTCTGACGCCGACAACTGTTTTCCTTTATAGCCCTTGTCTCTATGCGAACGTTGGCTGCGGCGCTCAGCGCTAACATAAGTAGCATTCTTTCGGCACCGCTTCAATGGCGGAGAGCCTCTGCTATAGAGTTGCTACGATAGGCCTTGTACCGTCAACGTAAGACCTCCAGAACCTCTTGCCCATATACTGACTGCCAGACGCGGCCTTCTTTCCCGGCCGATGCGCGGTGCGCTGGATGAGGGAGAGGGCGGCGGTGGTCGGCGGAGTGGGCGTCCTCCACCCAGACATCCATCGCCGCCTTGAGCTGACCCTGCCCTGCGCCTGAGCTCAACGTACACCCTTTCCTCTAAACTCAACTGTGTGACAGGGATGGATATTGCTGTTCAATTGAACTCTCTCCCTGTTCTCTGTGTTCCGTCTCTTGTTGGTTGAAGGCTATGATTGAGCTCAAGCAAGCATGAAGACTTGTCAAGGAAATTCGGTTATATGGAAGGCGCAGCGTATTGCCCGGATGTTGCAAGACTTCCTGATGAGGAAGATCTGCTTTGCAGCTGCCTTGGATGCGTACTTTACATAACATTGAGCATGGGTTACGGCCACATCTTCAGAAATCTGGCTAGTGGTGCTGGACTATATGTGCGCATCAAGAAGAAGATGGCAACGCTGGTCAGGCGTTCGACGTTCGTCTTGGCGCCATCGAACTCTGCTATCGGCCAAAATGATACGACCTACATCCCATAAGCGATAGGCTGGATGGCTATGCCCGTATTCTTCGTTCGTCGTGTCTTCTGGGGGATGTAGGTCTGTATCATTTTGGCCGATAGGTAGGCTCCCACGGCGCTGAGACCAACGTTGACGACCAGTGTTGCCATCTTCTTCGTCACCACTGGTACTGTACACTCGGCGCTCGTCCAGAAACGACACCAGCCAATTTTGAAAGACGTGGCCGTAACTCGATGTTATGTTCACGTAAACTACGCATCAAGCAAGCTGCAAAGCACACATTTTCCACATCAGCGCAAAGCTTGCAATATTTGGCAAATAGAATAACGCTGCCACCCCCACCACATATCGAATTCCTCCTGACAAGTCTTCAGCGCTCGTCTCAACCAACTCAACAGCCCTTCAACCAACAAGAGACGGAACACAGAGAACAGGGAAAGAGAATCCAATCCAACAGCAACATCCATCCCCTGTCATATCAGTCCAGTTCAGAGGAAGGGGTGTATGTTGAGCTCGAGGGCGGAGCAGGGCAGGGTGAGCTCGAAGGCGGCGATGACGTCTGGGTGGAGGACGCCCATCTTGCCCACCACTCGCTGCTCCCTCTCCCTCTCCTCCTCCACCACGGCCACGATCTCGGCGCATCGGCCGGGGAAGAAGGCCGCGTCTGCACAGTAGTCAGTATATGGTAGAAGGTTCACGGTGGAAGGACTCCCTTATGTCTACGGTACAAGGCCTATCGTAGCAACTCTATAGTACAAGGCCTCCCGCGTGGATTGAAGCGGTGCCTGGAGATGCTGACTCTATGTTAGCGCTGGAGCGCCAGACGCTACCGCAGTCAACGTTCGCACAGAGACACAGAGAAAGGGCTAGTAAAGGAATACAGTTGTCGGCGCCAGAGGCCAACGAACTTCCAATGCCTGACCGAGCTACTGTAGCCGCGTCTAGGTATTGGCAGTAGCTTGTCGTCTGTCAGTTCAGGGCCATACACTATGACAGCTGCTCAGTCGCCCACCGTCGGAAGCCCTGATGAAGTAGCCGTTGGGCAGTGTCTTGGAGAATGAGCGATTCAGCAGCTGCATCACTCTGTCCAGCAGACCGTGGACGATCTCGAAGCCCGACGTCTTGCCGTAGTAGACGGCGCACAGGCGCCTCTCGTTCTTCGCCCCCGTGTCTGCAGCGTCGATCACGCCAGTTATCAACTGTTATCTTCCACCCTCAATTCAAAACGATTTATACACGAATTTCAGGGCACTACTGGCACACCGTAGTTGTCGTCTTTGTAGACGACGTCCTGTATCTCGAACAGCTTCAGAGGCAGGGGCATGTCCCTATTGAAGGCGATGGTCTTCAGCATGCCTGGCAGCAGGGTAGTGCGCGCCACCTGCCATTTAGTTGGCTCTGAGACTTTATATTCAAGAAGGAAAAACAAAATCTCGGTCCGGGAGGGGATGCATACTTGAAACTCGACGGTTTTGGGGTTGGCGATCTTGACGGCGATGTCGGCGCCGTCGGGATGGCGCAGCTTGGTGGAGACGTCGCTCTGACTGCACTGAAGCGACACACTCAATTCTCTCTGGCACGTCACAGACACCAAAAGCTGGGTCCCACCAGTGAGAAGGTGAGAGCCTCTGTGTAGCCGCAGGCGGCCATCTCTATTCTCAGGGAGTCCGTCAGCTTGTTGACGGGAAACTGCTGGGCCACAGTCGCCGCTTGCGGCAGCTGACGCTCGATCTGGTTGTACCTGCAATATTACGCACATGACACACAGTTACTGTGCAGATGTATCAACGCCTCTCGCCTTCCACAATGACTCCAGCCTACCCGTAGGCGACGGCGACGTCCTCAACGATGTCGCACTCGTGTATGATGTCGTGTCGCGTGGGCGGTATCTCCACAGACAACGTCTTGCCCCCCTCGGCAACCGTCGACTTGAGACACATGCTTGTCAACAGGTCGGCCATCTCATCCGCCGACACACTTTGAATGGTCGGATTTCAGATTATGATAACTGTAATTTGTCACACACACTGCAAAAGAACAAGCGATGGCTCACTCAATTCCTATTTGGGAGTTGACTCGCGCCACGTCGGCCGTCTCCGTGCGGTAGGCCAAAGTCTAAAGAGATGTACCTTACCCAAAATGTTGAACTCCGGAATGGCGCGTCAAAGTATTGCACATACAGGGTAGATTGTGACTGTCCCATCGACTTGCTCCACTTCCACCGGCTCTATCCTGCAAGAGGGCGCCGTCAACTCATTACTTAGCCCAGAAACTACAGAGTGTGTCTGTCATCCATTCTTACACGAATGGTTGTCGGCAGTACTCGCTGAACATGGTGACAATGGTGTCCAAGACGACTTTGGCCTTCGTCAGGTCCGTGGCCGTCGACTCGATGAAGATGTTGCGCGTCGATACCTTCAGTTTGGAGTGCTCGCCTGGGAAAGGGTGAGCGCTAGTCGAGTGCTTCTCGAAACTGGATGAACGCGAAGGGGTGCAAACCAGCCTGTACTGTAGACCGGCGGGAATATCGGCTGCAGTGATGTGCTAGCGCCCGGCATACAAGGGTCACATTTACTGCAGCCGATATTACCACCAAAGGCCTTCGGCGGAGGTCAGATTTGCCATTCTAAGGAAAGCATTAGACAATCTAGCAGAATTTTAGACTTATGCACTTCCAAGTTGTGTAGTGTACATGCCGGCGTACCATTGATGATGGGAGGCATGGAGAGGACGACGCCCTTGCTGTCGTAGATCACCGGATAGACGGGCTTGTCCCGAATGATGGGAAGGTAGTGCCTGAGGTGACTGTCCGTCTGCAAAGACGACGCTGCCTTTACAATTTGCTCATGGGCTTCTATCAATGCTAACAGCACTCCCTCACAGAGTAGAGATCCATCAGTTCGTCGGCCCTGTACTCTTTCGTCTGATTCAAAGCCTGGAAGCTAATCTCTTGTGGCGCCTGGGCAGTGTAGACAAAAGGGCCTGAATTCCACTCAGAGAAAGTAAGCTACAGTAACCCCAACAGCGTCCAATCAACCTTGTATGGTGTCCAGATCGTGGGTGCCAATGGCCACCAAGGAACGCTTGCGGCACAGATTCTGGTGCAACTTGTCCTCAAATGGAAACTTTGCTCCATTCTGGGTAGTAAAGCGGAGCTACCATAATTCCTCACTCAATTGCGCACCTGCAGATCAATAAAGCTGGCGTATCTGTCTGGGTCCAGGGTGATGTCCCGCAGCACCGCTCCCACGACGAAGGGACGCACCCTCTGGGTCTGAGCAAAGAGAGAAAGTTCTAATCAGCTGTTCGCTCACACAAGCCTACTGTAGAGTGTAGCTACTTTCCTACCGGTTCCTTCACAATGAGCCGCTGCATCTTCTCAGGCTTTGACAGCGTGTAGGTGGGGATCGCCTGCCTGAGAGAAGGTAGATAGGTACTGTAAGTCGCGTATACGCTTGAACTTCTGCCGACGCGCGAATATTTAGTCGAAGCGGCACCTACTGTTTCAGGTAGACGAGCAGGGCCCTGGTCAGTCCCTCGGCGCAGAGGAGGTCGTATCGGTTGGCGGGCAGTTCCACCTTGTAGATGATCTCATCGGACAGCTCCTCCAGGGCGCTGTCGCCCTCTCCTCCCTCCGTGGAAGCGCGAGTGGCCAGCTCGCGCTCCTTCAGACTCTTCTCGCTCGTCTAGGATGGAATCGAGAGTTGTGAAGAATGTCAAACTTGAGACGTTTCTACCAATGTTGCGCTCTAACAGAGGCTGGTTCACAGTATATGTCAACCTCTTCAATGGCTGCTGGACGAGTTACTGCGTCCAAGAATACAAGAAACGCCGCATGGATACCGACCACTTCGTCCAATTCCAAGCCGTAGTCGAAGCAGAGAGAATCGAACTCCTCCTCGCCTAAAGTAACAATTGTCCGGTCGACCTCAACTCTAGCGAAAGAGAGCATAAAGACTCGATCTGCAGAGGAGCAGCAAACTCACTATAGGGCCTCCCGAGGCGCTTGTCGAGAATCGCCTTCTTGATACCGACGATGGGCATGATGATTTGAAAGACTTAGCCAGTCACTAATGGGATTCGTTTGGTCTCGTAGGTAAACTCTAAACGAAGACAAGAAGCGTCTGGCGGGCTGTTGTTGCATTGCGTCAGGCCAGGCGTACATTCAAAGAGACCAGACGAGGTGTGCTCCGTAGCGTTTTGTTCGTCGTAGTACAGTTGACGTAGATTCCAGGGTGCAGTTCGACTCCGACTGGCCGGAACCAGAGTTTCAGATGTGAGGAAGACCTACCTGATAAACGGGATTTGGACTTCAACTCCCTGGATGGCGACCACGACGAGCGGACTGCGCGCCCTCTTGCCTCTGGCCGCGCGCTGCGTGTCGCGTGCCACGTCACTGTCAGCCGCATCCAATAGCACCATCACTCAACGCCATTCTCTGCACTCGTCCTCAAAGCGGTCGCTTCCTCGAATCCCTCTGGTCATAGAGCAGGACAAGAGCGGCCTGGAGCGCGCCTACGACATCTACTCTCGTCTGCTGAAGGACCGCATCGTCTGTCTGATGGAGGCGATCGACGACGACGTGGCGGCCAGCGTGGTGGCACAGCTGCTCTTCCTCCAGGCCGAGAGCAAGACGGCGCCCATCAACGTCTACATCAACAGTCCCGGAGGCAGCGTCACCGCCGGACTCGCCATCTACGACACCTTCAACCTGGTGCCCTGCCAGATCAACACATGGTGTGCGGATTTGAAGTGTAAATGGAGTAGTAGTTGCCAGTGGATGATTGGCTTGAATGCCAACGGAGTTGCTGAACTCTGGGCTAGGTGTGCTTGGCCACTGTTTGATCGAGTATTCGACGTTGAGCAAAGCAGCTGTCAATGTCGTCGATGTCACTGTACTGGCGAAGACGGCGATGGTACATTTGTGTATCATCCATGCCCTGACTGCAATACGTCTAGCTGCGTCAGTTGTTTCCACGTCACTTCCCAGTTGGCACATGAACGACGTGTCCATCCATGATCCCACTCGCAGGTGCGTAGGCCAGGCCAGCAGCATGGGCGCTCTCCTGTTGGCGGCCGGGGCCAAGGGCCACCGAGTCGGTCTGCCCAACTCGCGCATCATGATCCACCAGCCCAGAGGCGGCGTGTCTGGCCAGGCGAGCGACATCCTCATTCACGCCGAAGAGATATCCAAGGTTCGGCAGAAGACCAACGAGATACTGGTCAAGCACACGGGCCAGCCCATGGACGTCATCGAGAAGGCTGTGGATAGGGACCGATTCATGTCTCCTGAAGAGGCCAAGGAATTCGGACTGATCGACCAAGTGATGGAAGCGTAGGGCGATAAGCTTTGCTCACGGCTATTGCTCGCTGTTGCGTGAAGTGAAATGAAGTGTACTGAAAGCGTTTGGAATTGTGTCGCAAGCACCAAGGCCGAAAGCCGAACTGTCAATCAGTCACTGTTGAAATTGTTGGTGGCGGTGTGACTTGTTTTGTCGCCGTCGAATCCCATTCCTCTTGTTCCACCATCCCATCGTAACCGTGGAATACAGGAACGTGCGGGTTGGGCAATTCGTACAACTTGGTTGATTTCACGGTGTTTCGAGCAGCCGACTTGACGGAACCGGATTTGGAGAAATCAGTGCTCATCAGCAATGGGCGATTCGTCGACGCAGGCGGAGCCTCTGGCGACGGCTATGGGCGACCTGACGCTAGCCACCGAGAAGATGGATTGGGCCGCCGAAGTCGAGACCGCAAGTGGGATTTCTCGGATTGAATAGATGAGAATTGGCGGCATTTCGAGTGACGCCCATTTTCAGCGGCCAAGGGATCGTCTGGTCTGCCGCCTCGGCACGAGGTGACCAACGACGACGGCACCAAGACCGTCATCGAGTACTACATCAACGAGAAGGGAGACAAGGTAGAACTGTAGCGCAGGTTGTTCGCCCCTGTACAATGCGCCCAAATAGGTGATATTGTGATTGTGAGAGAAACTTCTCTCGTGGCTGTTGCAGATGAAGGTGGAGACGGTGTCGAAGGTGATCACCAAGCGCGTGCCCAAGCTCGTGGCCCAGAGGAAGGTGGGTGGAATGCAGCAGCCTTCTGCACGAGACGATCCCGTATAACTTCCTCCCAATGGTTCAGAGGTGGCCGAAATTCGGCGACTGCAAGGACGACCCCAAGGGGCCCACGCACACCACCTTCGTGGCTGAGGAGGTCAAGATGCAGTTCACCAGGAACAGGGCCGGAGAGGTTTGTGTTGTTCATTGACGTGACAGTGTTACGGACGGCTACTATATGGGACGCGGATTTGTGTTCTATCGTCGACTATGGGAAAGGTGGGGATGGGAATTCCGCTTGTAGCCATCCTGCCCCACCAGAGTCGAGTATTGCGCTGCTCGGTATTGTTCACATTCCAATCCTTGTGCCGTCTAGCTGCATGCTTTCAGCATGTCATCCTCCACCCAACAGTTGATCCACGCGGAGATCACAGGCGAGGAAGGTGGGGCGAAGGCTGCAGGGGGTTCAGGGCCATATGGGCGCCCACTGTCGCTTCTGGAAGAGCAACGAGCACTGGTCCAAGGACTGCCCCTACAAGGAAATCTACAGCGACCTCATGGCCCGAGGAGGAAAGAGACGCCCAGGAGCAGACGCGTACGCTTTGCTCTACCTTCCTCTCCTGACCATCCTCCCATCCCTCCCCTCCCCTCCCATTTACCTACCCCCTGCCCCTTTTTGGAGGCCTGCAGTCGTGTAGAGAGTGTCAAGTGTGTGTGTGTGTGTGCGTCCTGTTGCAGCCACCATGCAGGACATGCACCGCATGGAGCTGGAGAAGAGAGAAGAAGGCCTCAGGCATCTACGTGCCCAAGGGGGCTCTGTACGGCGCCGCCCCTTCAGTCAGAGGAGGGCCGGGACTTTCGATGCGCAGAACGAGGTGGCTGTGGATGCCGCCAACTTTTGGCTTTAGTTTTTAGGAGGGGAGGGGGTGGGGGTAGTGGGGCGGCGACCAGATCATAGACCTTGTTCGACGGCTGGTTTGAAAGGGCACCTTCCTTAAAGACGATGCGCTTGCGAAGCTGCGGTCTACATCACATCAATGTAGCGTCCCTCGTGGGGGGAGACTTCGTCGCTTTGTTAGCCTCCTCTCACCTCTCGGCGATCCTGGCTTCTCACGTCAGACGAGAACACGGTGCGCGTGACCGATCTGCCGCAGGACGTGACCAGAGGAGGTGCGCGAACTGTTCGAGTCCATGGGACGCGTGACGTGCATCTTCCCGGCCAAGGACAAGGCCAGGGCCAAGTCTAAAGGCAGACCCCTTCTTTCCCAATAATCGGCTTCTACGGCGCCCACTGGGAGCGTGCTCTTCAGGAGCTTCGCCTTCGTCACCTTCGCCGACCGAATGGCCGCCGAGTGAGTGATCGCCAACTCCTCTGCCCACGGCTACGACACGTCCGACTCTCAACGTCGAGTGGGCCAAGTGAAGTCGGTCTGGACTTTGGCTTTGTGGGTTTGGAAATACTACGGACCTGACTGATAAGGTGTAGAGTCGAGCTTTGGCCGTTCCTTTGACGTCGATCCGTACCGGGATGACCTCCACTGCAGCCGATACTCGTTTACTACGCGAATCGTGCCGCGCCTAGCGTTTGAGTCGTCGGCGCTTTGGAATCCTGGCAATGTTCACTTTCAGGCAAGACAATCGCTAGGACGAGGAAGAATACACCGTCGCAGATTTCT